>CAJNIZ010008513.1:31249-81131 GCA_905231905.1 Symbiodinium pilosum
GCTTCCAGCAAGCTAGACAGGTGCAAAGAACAAATAAGAAGACTCGAGCGCGATCAGAATTTGAGAGAACCCTAGACCCGTAAAGGTCAAGGCAAGGGTGGAGTGCCAGCGGGGGTGGGCTCGTGCAGGTCAGGGTGCGCGCCTGGGTGCTTCCAGCACCAACGCACCCCCTCACAGAGACACCCTTTCGACCCTAAACCCTAAAGCCCAAACCCTATAAACCCTAACCAATCCAGTGCGGGAATCATCTCAGTTTGGGAATTTGAGGCTGCAGCCTCGTGGGGAGTCCCCTTGCTGAGGCTGAAAAGAACGTTCGTAAGTTGGTATAAAAGGGGGTCAAGGTTTAGGGTTTAGGGGTCATCTGGGAATCATGTAGGGATATATGGGTATTATATACAGAGTTATTTCGGGGTTATCTATAAGGATACGTAGGGGTATATGGAAATACTTCGAAAGGCTTCTACAGGGGTTATATATGGATATGAAGGGATGTATATGGAAATCACGTAAGGATAGATGGGCATTATAAAGGGTCAAATAGGGATTATCCACGGATATGCGGGAGTATGTGGGAACAATGGAGAATCAAATTCAGAAGAACATGGCAACTGGGGTTATATAGGTAGAGAATTCTATGGGGATATATGATAGTTTCCATAAATGGGGGGGGACCGGAAATAGACCCCCAAGCATGGTAATCTTTATTCTAGGTAACCTCCACCTGGGGTTGTGCAAGCGGAAAAGCTAGTGAAGAGTGCATTATGTTTTCATATCCCCTACCTGCGGAAACGTCGTGGGTGAAAGAATGAAACTGCCAACCATGACCCCTAAACCCTAAACCCCAACCTGTTCAAACACTTCTCCTGGTCCCCTGGCCCCTTTTCTTTCAGAAAGACCACACCACCCGAGTTACCCAGGATGCCTCAGCCACAATGCTGAAGGGAAATCAGAAGGCAACACCATATAGTCCCCCTTAAGTAGATAGAATATGGGGTATATAGGGAACTTATTATAATATATCCAAAGCCATATTCAATCTACTTAAGGGGGACTATAGCTCCTGTGGATATCAGGGGGACAAGCTGTGTACAACTCTCGCATGAAAACGTTAAGGTCCACGGTCATCTCACGGCATCCCACCCTGTTTCTTTACTACACCTGGGCACCACAAACCCGAGACAAGCGTAATAGATCCTGAGCACCCCTGCGAACCCTTAATCAGGACCTTTCACGGCTAGGCCTCGCATACCCACCTATTCCTTATCTAGGTTCCCCAGTAACCCCTTAAAAATGAGGGTACCAATTTTTCCCACTATTCAGCTTTAATTAGGAGACCCCCAAATAGAAGGGTAAAAGAATACTACTGGTGTACCTAGTTGTGAGGGTACTTTGAACACATACTTTCTTTATTGGGCTTTAGCCCTCAACCCTAAACTCTAAACCCTATACCCTAAACCCTGAACTCTAAACGATGACCCTGCAAGCCTCGACGGAGTTGAGGATCCGAGTCCCATCGAACCCTGCAATCCATGCAGCCGCTGTTTGGTGCCAGGTTCTTAAGATTCAAGGTTTAGGGTTTAGGGTTTAGGGTTTAGGGTTGCGCGGTTTAAGGCTTAGGTTTTACAGGTTTAGAGCTTATGCCTTTGGGACTTTCTCTCTGGAACATTTTCAACCCTAAGCCCTAAACCCCAAACCCTAAACCCTTTAACACATTGGTGCAGAGCGAGGGCCTGGGGGGCTCAAGGATTGAGGAGCTCGCGGAACCCTACCTGCAACCCCAATTCGGGTTGTAGCGGATAGTAACGGGCACATATAACCAAAGGGATACCTAGGAAGAGAGAGAGAGATGTATATATATATATAGATACATATACTCCCATATATGAATATATGTGTGTGCTTAATGTATTCATTCTTTAGGGCTAAGGGCTTGTAACCCCAATTTCCTGGCATGTAGTAGTAAGTACCCCTCCCACAATAGGTATAACCTATAACACTGTAAACCCTAAAGCCTAGCCCCTAAGCCCCAAACCCTTAGACCTTTTTTGATGCTCGGACTGATGGGCACCCCGCCAGTTCGTACTCTCGCCAAGTGAGCTCTAAACCCTAAACCGCAAACCCTAAACCCTGTGGGCTGTTTTTAGGGATCCTAGAGATGCCACCGGGAGCATCCCATGTGCAGGAGCCTAAACAGGGATCATACAACGGTATAGGGTTGAGGGGCCTGAAAAGGAATTATACAGGGGTATACGGTATATATATATAGGGGAATGGAAAAGAAAATGGAAATATATTGTCAAGGCTCCGGGCTCAGAGGATATTACCCCAGTACTGGAGAACCAACGGAAAAATCAACTGGGTAATGCCATGCAAGTCGGGACTATATGAGCTATACTCGAGACTCCTTAAGGGGGGGGGTTATATTATTGGGGATTGTACAGGGGAATGCAACAGGGGATCTTGCGGGGATACTTGCTTGCTCCAACAAAGACATGCATATCATTCTCCCAGCCCACAGAACGCCTATGCATCAAAAGCTCACCAGGTAAATGCAATTTCTAACCTCAAATCAATCAACCCTAGAATCTACAGCATAAACCGTAAAGGCCGAAAGCCCCAGGCAGATCTGTAACCCCCATTACTCTTGTACCTACCCAACCTGGGGGGGGGGTAAGTACTACCACGCCCCAAATACTTATGTTCCAACCCCGAAAAACCTCAAACCGCAAATTTATAATCCTATCCACCCCCACAGAATCCATATGTAACCCCTGTATACCTCCTACAGGCCAAGGCCTCCCAAAGCGTAGACCCGGCCCTCCAACTCGCAGCTCCCACAGTTCCGACGTGGGAATCGCATTGCGGAGCCCGCCTGCAGGTCAGGGGGTTGGAGGGTGCACCTGTAACCCCAATGAATTTCAGTTTTCAGGGTCATGCCTGTGAAGGGGGGGGGGGGGTAATTACTACATATTACTGCCAAACTGTGGGTACTTGCAGGTGCTTAGGGTTAGAGGTATGGATTGAGAGTTTAAAGTTTAGGGTTAAGGGTCAGCTGTGAGACTGCTCATGGGGGATGATGGCAAGATGAGCTGGCAATAGGAATGCCCTAATCAGAGGGAACGCGTGGGGCGCGTAAGATCTATCGTAGTTTCCATTTTCTTTTCCATTGTCCCAGTATATCCTCAACATAGTATAGTATTTTCCATTTCCTTTTCCAATCCCCAATATACTATAGTAATCTCCATTTTCTCTTCCATTATCCCAATATATCCCCTCTATACTATAGTCGTTTCCATTTGCTTTTCCCTTATCCCATTATATCCCCAATTTAACCCTAATCTAAATTTGAACTTCCGTCGGCCCAGCTGATGTAGACTCGACCCATTGAGAAAGAGCGCCATGCTACAGGCCGACCTGTGTTGCTTTCTAGGTATCGTCCCCCTTTAAGTAGATGGAATACAAGGTTTACGGTTATAGTCCCCCTTAAGTAGATAGAATATGGGGGGGTTATATTGGGATAATGGAAAAGAAAATGGAGACTACTATTTAGGGTTTAGGGTTAAGGAGATAGAACATGGCTTTGGGTACATTGAAATAAGATCCCCATAGACCCCATAGTGTATCTACCTAACAGGGGACTATATCCCTAAACCCCAAACCCTAAACCCTAAATAGTAGTTTCCATTTTTCCAGTATCCCATATACCCCTACACCCTACGTAGTCTGTTGGCATCGAACTTCTGATGCCGCAACGGACCCCGGCCTGCCTACATCTGCCTGTTGTGGCCTCTTGACCACCAAGTAAACTAGACGCTGAAGATGACGACGCAAAACGCAGGCTTAGGGTTTTAGGGGGGGTGTGGTATATTGGGGTTATATAGGGATAATGGAAAATGAAATGGAAACTACTATTTAGGGTTTAGGTTTTAGGGATTTCATAAGTGCCAGGCCCTACCACCCTTCCATAAGGTCCGGGTGGCTGGGCGGGGCTTCAAAGATCGGCTGCTGCCGCAGTCAAGAACAAGAGCCAGGGCTTGGGTTTAGGCTTTAGCGTTAAAGGGACTTGTACTTTGGATACTCCCCCCGACCAGTAACAGCTGGATAGCAAGTATAGTATGAGCAAGGTTTCGTATTTAGTGAAACGTATAAAACCCTTACTAAAACCCCTGCGATGGAGACTTACTTTGCAGTTTGGGGTTGAGGGGAAGTTTTACTCCGCGGTGACAACACGCACATCATCATTACGGGAATTTCTAACCCTTCCTTTTGCCCCTACTATGGAGACTTACTTTGCAACTGAAGTCGGAGAAATAAGCGAGCTGGCCGCAGTGGCATGTTTGATCTTGCTTGTGTCTGCGTTCTGAGGATCATGAAGGCTTTCGGGGGCTCCAAAAATTGGGGGTTCTTGTTTTTGGCGGGTCCTCAGAATAAGGTTTATATCATTTGGGGGGCCTATGTCGGGGTCCCAACAGTTATGAGAAAGTTATCATTAAGAAAAGGCTTGCTTGAGGATGCGGTTCCTGGGCTTACACATGCAACTAACCAGGGTGTACCTGCAACCCCAATGACCTACAGCTTGGTAGTACTTACTCTCTAATACACGTATTACTGCCTAAATCCTAAACCTGAAATGTTAAACCGCAAGTGGACTGCGATAAAGGGTCCCTTGCAAACGTGTAGTGCAAAGGCTGGGGATGTTTAAGGGGTTTGGGGTTTGGACTCTAGGGTTTGGGGGTTTAGGGGTGGAGCGCGGATGGGAACTTGAGAATGCTACCGCGCCAGCAGGTGCGACAAGGTGTGGCAGAGGAAGCAGAACCCAAAATCCGATATTTTCCTATATTCCCCTATATCCCCCTAAATCCACTTTGTTAACCTAGTCAGGACCGGAATCCCGGTAAATGAAGCTTCTGTCCCAAGCGCGAAGTGGCTGTACCTAGCCTACCTACCTAGCCAATGATGCCTCCCAGGTATCTCGGAGGCAGTCGTAAATCTCGACGTCGCACAGCGCCTTCGATCAGATGAGACACTCAAAGACAGGAAAGGACACAACAAGGAAAGCTAGGTCTCACCCATTAAAGTCCATTGGTCTTCAGATGTTGCTAATCTTTCGTGCGCAGTCTGCCCGTCCCTCAGAGAACATACCGACGAAAATCAGCATAGCCAAAGGATGAGGCTGGGATAAGTTCTCCTACGAAGTTGCATCCCAGCAGCACATTTAAAGCAATGCAAACTTGGAGGGGGGCTCCCGAGAACAAAACCCACCTGCAGGAACGTGGTAGCCCTATGTCTGCAACCACTGCTTGTAACCAAGTAATGGAGAACAATATGGGACAACTACAACATGAAATGCAATCTGGGATTGTAAAGGGACTATATGTAAATCATCATGTGACTGATATAAACCCCAAGCCCCTACAAGAGAAGACATGAGTCTTCACATGCCGATCATCACGCGACACATTCAGCTTCGGGTAAGGAGTTTTGACTATAACTCACATACTCCACCTCATAAATATATCTTCCCCCGCTATATAGCGGGACCATGTGTGGACGGGCTCATTACCAGTGGGCAGCTACTACCGACCTTGGCCACCAGCCTAAGTAAGCGCAATGGGGGGATTGCCACGTGTACACGAGGTGTGGCATAAAGGCTGTCTCACAAGCCTCTGAGTCATTCTTCAGATTATTCAATACTGGAGATTTCTGCACGCTATGGCCTTGTAGTCTAAATTTTGGCCGCCGAAGACATGCAGGCGGTTTCGCAAGGTCGCTGCTCCAAAGTAGGTTCGCTCCTTAGGAGTTTGCGATCAGGGCAAGAGCTTCCGAATCAGGGTCAACTTCCACGGGTTCCCTTACCAGACCGCCCTAGAATGCCATACTACCCCACGCTGCGTTCGCCATCAGCCTCAATTTAAGGCTAATAATACTTAAGCAAACCTGAAAACGGTGACCCTGAAAAGGAAGCACAAGGGTGGGGTAGAGGCACGCTACGTAGGTGGACACTAAAAATCCTGCATGACCCTGAGTACCTTATAAAATGGGGATTATGGTACTACACTATATTAAAGTCATGCAGGGTTTTTAGTCTCAACAGTAGATCTAATCTGGGTTTCAAGGCGAGGTTACAGGCACAGTCTTGTTACAAACCGGCAAACCGTGCTTCATGGATATGTATTCTCAGGGAGTTTTCCTTTGGACCCTTAGGGTTTGTACCCTTGGGTTTTGGGTCCCTCAACCATGGAATATGTCCCTCAATAAGGGTATTTGGGACCCAAAACTTAGGGGTACAAACATTAAGGGTACAAACTTAAAGTCTTTGATATTAGGTGGACCTCCACCCTGTAAAAGTGGTAGTGTCGGAATATAATACAGTTACTAGCATCCCTTACGATCACTATTACTGGGATAGAAGAGGACTCTAATATTGATACTGGTATCCTTTATAGTCACTATTACTGAGTGGGGAGTCCACCTGAAGTATAAGCTGCGCATCCCAAATTCGAAGCCTGAAAGGGGCACAGTCCTTATTGGTTCTTAGTGGGGAAGAAGAGAATATTGGGATTATGTAGGGATTGCATTCCCTTATTCCTTACTACGAACCGGTAAGTATCTTGGTTGCAATTGCAACCTGGGCGTGGCGAGGCAGCCCTGAAACGTAGCGTTTATCAAAACCTCACCCAACGACAATCTCAAATCAAGCAAAACACCTGCTTAGATCCCCACAGGGTCCCGAAATTCCCCAGGACAACCCCGAGACCCCTACCCTACTCGAAACCATGTCCTATTTCCAGCAAAAACCTCAGCTGGAAAGAGCAAGTTTGCTAAGGCTCTGTTGCCATAGCCCTGCAGGGACGCCAACATTGATTTCCGACATCTAGCACCTCTCAAGGGTATAGCGCCTATAGGGCCTAGGCCTAGGGTCCAGGGTTCCGGGTATAGGGTCAAGGCTAGTGCATTTGGCTTAACTTTTTGTGGGACATGTTTCGGCTGCTACGGTACCTGATATATCGTGCCTCTCTATGTAACCCTAAACCCTAAACCCTTCAAAAACTATGGCAGTTTCGGCGTGGGTGCTACACTCTGCAAGCCCAAATCCGGGCTCCCGCGGATGACCCACCTGTAACCCCAATGAAATTATCTACAGCCCATTCCGTAGAGTTTAGGGTTTAGGGTTTATGGTTTAGTTTAGTAAGGTCCCCTTAGAAGTAGATATGACATAGCTCCTCAGACTTTAGGCATTAGGGGTTGCAGGGGCAAACCAAATCTACTGAGCAAGGAAGGAAGGGAATGGGAGAGCTGAACTCATCTTGGTGGACGCGTGGCTATAGACAAAATGTGTGGAAGCCGTATTGCAAATTTTGCGGACAGGTATGGTCATGTCAGTACTTTTCCCCAAATCAAGCGAAGAATCCTTCCCCACGGTGGATCCTCAGTAACGTAGGAAGACAAAGAGGCCCCTTTTTTTGTGTTTAGTATAACCTGGCTTTATAACCAACCCCGACCCCCCCCATCCCCGCAAACGAAAAAGGCGCCTACTGCACAACCCAGGTTCAGGGCGTAGGGTGCAAGATAGGTTTATTGTAAGTAGGGTTTGGTGGGGAGTCTTCATGTAGGCGAAGCATTCCACATATCACCTCACCCATAACCTTCTGGGTTTCCTCGGTGTTGGACAGATATGGAGTGCTCCACGGAGCACTTGATGTAGCATGTCGTAGCATGAGAAGGGGCATCCAAGAGCATAGGCTCATTGGCAGGTTACAAAACCTTATGTCAATGCTACGTTGCCTCCCTGGCCCTAAGCCCAAGATAGTCATCTTGATTTCAGCAAATAGAACTTCCATTTTCCCATATTTCCAATATAACCCAAGTATTATCACAATGGGTACCTAAACCCCCAATTAATCATCCAAACCCAAACCAAAAAGAGGAAAGGCCTAATGTTGGGTACTGCCCCCCCTCAGTAACAGTTGGATAATATTTATAGTATGGTTATATATAGCGCTTAATAGGACCCCTAATATAGACTGTTACTGGGTAGGGGCAGTTCCCAAGCCTGATGTCATGTCATGACAGTGTTCTTGCTTTGGTCGAAAGCTCCAGGCACGACTCGCTACGAAGGTTTAGGGTTTAGGGTTGAGGGTTTAGGGTCCTGAGCTTCTACCTTTGGTAGGTCGTGAAGGCTTGGGGGGGGTGACTTTTGGGCTTCCTTATACTACGAGGCTATACCCCCCTTCAAAACAAAAGTCCAAAAGATCAGCACCCTGTTGAAGGACTAAGACCCCTAAACCTTAAACCCTAAAGCCAAAAAACAAACTTTACCCCAAACCTAAACCCTAAACCCTAAACCCTAACTTTACCCCAAACCTAAACTCCCAAAGCCTAGGCCTAAAATTCGCCACCTCCATGGCCCTAAGGTGTTCGTAGCCATTGTGGCCACCCGCCGCGAAGACTAACCTGGGGTTTCGGGCTATGGGTTTCTTGGGATCTTACCTGTAACCCCGATAACCTATAACTTTATGGATTTAAAGGTAAGAACTACTAAGCTGGTTACAGGCAGTGCAACTGTTTCAGGAAGAAGGTCTTGGGATGGTAGCTGGGCAGCTTTCAGCCAGCCTACAGGAGATATCAACCATGTAAGTATACATCCGGAAATGTAATGTTCTATCCAAGTATCCACAACGCCCAACATCCCTTGAGTTGGGAACATACCGAAATTGATACTAGGATCCCTCATATGATTGAAGGTATCTTCCCCCATCAAAAATTGGTAGTGGGCTTTCTGGGTATACAGGGGTATATGGGGATATGCACAGGTGCGACATCGGAGATGCCAACAGAAAGGGCCCCGTCCCGCGGGTTTAAGGCTATTGGTTGGATGCTAAACGCTCCAAGCCCGAAATCCTAAACCAGAAACCCTAAACCCTCCACGTACCCCAAGATAACGCCGCTATGCAGTGGTGGGGCATATTCATGATTCTGGAAGTGGGCAGCGAGGAGTTTCATCACAAGGGTGTATCGTCCCCCTGAAGTAGATAGAATATGGGGTGTATGGGGATCTTATATATATATATACCCAAAGCCATATTCAATCTACTTAAGGTGGGCTATAGGGATTAATGACCCCAGGACTCCAACAACATAGGCGACATTTTTGTCATTTCCCATGTCTTCTGCGACTCAAGAAGTTGGACAGAACTGGACTACAAAGATCCCCTACAGTACCTGATCTGGGTTGCTGTTTGTTGAGGAAGTTGAATTAAGTTAGGATTTTGGAAACCACCGTATTTTCTAAATATCTGTATCATGGTAATTTAGCTTGAGCCTTTGCACGGCAACCCAGTACATATGTGCATCGCAAGCCAGGGACCTTCCCCTTCTGGTGGCTTGCACAAGCGGCGACTGCGGATGGGTAGCTTAGGCACAAGCTCTCTCATAGCCCTTCTATACGAGTTTATTGAAGCTTCCAGAAACTTGCGGGTTCTTCTTCTAGGTCCTTCTGGCTGGTAGCAACTTCTAGGGCTTCCCAAGCCCTAAACCCTTACACCAAAGGTTCGCGTATAGGAGGACTTGAAATGGAGGCGAAGTCTAATTCAAAACGCCTACCTGGGTTAAGGGTTTAGGGTTATCCCTAAACCCTACACCCTCAACCGGGTTATGTCTATCCTAAGCCTGAGGTTCGGCTCTAGGAAGTAAATATTGCTAGCCAAATGTTAACCACAGTAGTAAGAATAGTAGCAACATACGAACAGCAATATCCGTTAAACAAGTAATACTAGTCATGATAAAGATAATAGGCTTGTTCCTGGTAAGTTGATATTTCTGGAGAAATGCATTTACGTCAAACTTGTTAGGATTCTGGTGCCGTGTATGCTTTCTTCCTCACTGAAGGTGCCTTGGGCTCTCTGGCAACACACACATACAAAAACTAGCCACCAACCTGTGTGGTTTTATTCAGGATGGAATCAGATGCCTAAACCCCAAACCCTAAACCCTCATGACCTAACCGCCAGTGTTGACCTGGAAGGGCATCTAGAGCTAAGGCCTGAAACTCGATACCTTGTTCCCCCAACAACCTGTTCAGTCATTTGGCTTAGGGTTTAGGGTTTAGACCGAACAGCAAACCGCATGGACCTGAAGCTCAGACAAGGAGCGGGAAGGGGAAAAAGTGTACGCCATAGTAGGTCGCCTCCTGGAAGGCAACATCTTGATGATTGCCAACCCCTTGCCCATGAATTTCAAAAATCCTAAGCCCCAAATCCCATATAGCCCTATATACCCTATATAACCCCTTTAAAGGGACCCTGATTTGCTCAACTTTTTGTCTCATACCTTCGTCTGGGATGCGCGCTCACTTGTTCCAAATTTAAGGCTCAGGTCCGGCTGATCGCTCGCTAAGCCGGCAAACCCGACCTGTTTGTAAGAAAAAGTCAGTTTAGTCCACAGCCCTCGGGTTCTGACTCCCCCACCCCGAATTAAATCATGGAGGCGAGCTTTCATTCTGCGCCAAATCGGTGGTTCCACAATCTTTGCTGCTCTTCATCTTCCTAGATGCTCCTTCCCTCATATGTCGCGCTTCCGTCTCCAACCCCCGATGAGCAATATCCTCCAAAGTGCACCCAACGGGAAACTACGACAGCGACAACGATATGGCTCAGGGATTAATGTCATTCTTCTCTAAACGTATGTATATATATATATATACATATGTCAAGAGGGCTCTCAAAACAATCGGGGGACAGGGGGGTAAACGCTCTTGCATACTTAGAGATCCACACTGCCAAGGAAATGAAATCAAGAGCTTCTGTAACGTTCCATTATTGTTCAAGCCAAGTAAGATCAACTAAGATCATACAGCCAGAAGGAGAAGCCAAAGTCCTTTCTCGCTAAACGCTTTTTAGGGTTTAGGTTAGGTGGACCCCCTACCCAGTAATAGTGACTATAAGGGATAATAGGGATTATATTAGGGTCCTCTTATTTTCTTATTATACCACTAGTACAGGGTGGGGGGGTCCTCCTAAGGTTTAGGGTTCAGGGACCTCTTGACCCCTTTCCCAAAGCTTCGGTACTATGGGGGCTCCCTCAAGACAGTCATCCCAGAAATGCCGTGGACATATGGCAAGATGAGGAGATTCTGCGCTGTCTCAACTATAGGGTCATATAGGGACTTTATTGAGAAACTCCTATATATATATATACATATCTCTCTCTCTCTCTCTCTCTTCTTCTTCTTCTTCTCACTGCTCTACCCCCTTCCGAAGAAGAGGGCTGGGGCAATGCCCCAAGCAGGGCAGAATCTGCGGTGGTCTCGACTATCACCGGACCCGGCTACCGAACATTCAGGGGCCACGCAGACAGCACAAGTAGGATAAAGCCTCTCTCTCTCTCTCTCTTGTCTGTATCTATATATATATATCTATATACCTATATCTATATCTATATATATATATGTATATATATTTTTGAAGCCCACAATCCCCCATAACCCCCCCAAAACCCCAAAACCATGATCGGAGCTAGGAGATGGCCTGGATCAGAGCTTCTGACTCAGCGGAGTCCCGAGGCATGGGAGGGGTCTGCCTGGGCTCAAGAAATCATGTATAGTAGCTTCCATTTTCTTTTCCATTCCTAATCCTTCTGGTATACTAATCCCCCTTGATTTAGGGTTTCATGGTTTCCATTTTCTCTTCCACTCCTCACCAATTCAGCCTGGTTCAAGGTTTTGGGTTTAGTAGTTTCCGTTTTCTTTTCCAGTCCTTACTAAGTCTGCCTGGTTTAATATTTAGGGTTTAGCAGTCTCCATTTTCTTTTCCGTTCCTTACCTACTAATTCCCCGTGGTTTAAGGCTATGGGCTGAGTCTCTTTGCCATTGCTTCCAAAGTCCCCCCTGGCCCTGCAGGAACACCTCAACAGCTAATGGCTTGGTAGGACCGCAGCATCATCGACTTGCTGAGAATCCATGGCACCCCAATGCGTCCTCATGTGGAGATACCCTATGCGGCACACCTTGAATCTCTGTAGCATAGTGCTGGCATGCAGCAACTACATGTCTGCTTCACTCCTACCAACGCCCAACGCCCAAAACCCATTTTCATGTAGCCGAAGCTCTGGTTACAATCTGTCATGCTTTTGCGAAACTCTCAGCCACCTTTATCAGATCCATGTTGCCCGTGGGGGCTTCGTTCGGGTTTAGGGTTTAAGGGTTTAAGGGCTTCCGGTTTAAGTGTTTCGGGTTTGAGGGTTTAAGATTTAAGGGTTTAGGTAAAAACGCCCGTGTAGCAAGGCTTGCTGAATCGAGAAAAATAAAGCCACAGTTTGATACCTCAAACCCGAACTTCCAACACATCCCATGCGCAATGTGTTCCTTATTCTGCCCTAGGCCCTAACCACAAGACACCAGATCCCATACGATGATGGTTCTTGAGTGATGCAATTTAGATTCCCCAGCAACCCCTTAATAATGCGGGTGCCTTTTCCTAATGTTCAGCCTTTTAAAGATGAGGAGACCCCAAAATAGAAAGGGTACTACTGGGTCCTAGAAACCCTGACGCCAAACCCTCAGGTACCTAGGCAAGTTGCGGGTTGCGCAAGAAGTTGAGGATTGTCCTGAAATGTTCCGGATCGCCTCAGGCCATTGTCAGAGTTCAGCAACTTATATGACATCATAGAAGTACCTTTGAAGGGGATAATAGAATTGTATAGGGGGTCAGTAAAAAATATGTAGGATTTAGGGCTCAGGGTTTAGGGTTTCATAGTTGGAGGGCTTCCCAAAATTGCGAGTACCTTCTGGGGGGTATCTGTAACAAGGAATATATTTTCCTGGGTTTCCATTGGGGTCCCTCTATCTATGGAAATTAGAATACAGAGTCGAGGGTTCAGGGTTTTGCAGGTCATAGCATGGTTTAGAAGGTGTAAGGTTCAGTATGAGGCACGTGAGGACCTGCTCAACCCAAAGCCCTAAACTCTCTAAAGACCGAGACCCCTGAACACTGAAGAGCCACGCAGCAAGATCTCGCCACAAATCGTAGGTATTGGAACTCCCCCGTGAAATTCCAGCATGATGTCTTACTTACAAGATCTAACTGTAATCCCCAAGCACTGAACCCAAAAAAATACCTGTTTGAAATTTCGAAGGTTGCGTACTTTGAAGGTTGAACCTTCGTGACAGTCCTAGTCATTATAAAATAGAAGGATGGATAAACGTGAAAAAAGTACACCTTAAGCTAGAAAGCCATCCATTCAGCAAGCTAGCTCAACAAGGCAATTAGAATGAAGGAATGGATGATTGTAGTAGTCCCTATATAACCCATTATAGCAGTTTCCATTTTCTTTTCCATTCCTTCTAAACCCTATATAAGCCCTAGTATTTTTAGAGCTTTTGTCTTGAAGAGCCTACGCTCCGCGGCTTATGTAGGCTTCCAAAGCACTAGCACCTGTTAACACCAACTCCCCATGATAGCAAGGAAAGGCTGAGAAAGTCGCCACCTACAGTACCCTGCGTGCTTAGGGTTGATGGTTTCATTAGGGTTTAGAGCTTAATTTGGATTAGGGCTTAGGGTTTAGCCAGGGTTTAGGGTTTGATTAGGGTTGAGGGTTTAGGGTGAGAAAAGCCTCTACTGGCTTTGACAAGTAACTACAGGAGGAAGGCTTCCAATGAATTGGGGGTGGTATTGCAGGGGTAAATGCGGACCATGGGGAGTTATACGAAGGTATATAATATGGCTTGTGCAGGGCCCATACATGGCGATTGCCCTCCTGTACTAGCCTGAGATAAATTGAAACCCAGAAGAAGAAAACCAGCCCATGAAAAAACCTGCCCGTGACACGAACAAAGCGTCTGGCTGCCTGAGTAGGGTAGAGCGTGGTAGGTTTCGTCTACTGGCTAAATTTGGCACCGGAAATTTTCAGGCCTCAACCAAAGGACACGAACAACAATGACCTTGCAAAGCCACTCGGTATCCAACACCGTCCACATGACATGAACGGTTAGACTGCTACCACCAACTTCTCCCGTCTAACAACGAGAAGGATGACCGAAGTAACCGCAACAAAGCGTCAGTTGGGATGCTTGGCACATAGCTGCCCCGCCAAAGGATTCTTCTTGCAAACAAGCATCGGTTTAAGAAGATCCGACCGTAGCCTGCAATCGGAGGTTGAAGAAGAGTTTTGAACCCAGAAACCACTCGCAGGGTTTGCGAAGGCTTGAACATGTGCTGGGTTTTGCAGACCTATAATGTACTAATATACCATAATGTACTATAACATACCCAGGATAAATCTAAAACAACTTGGGATCTAGCACATTCACTTTCTGCCTGGTGCGATGCAATTGGTTCCAAGTTCCAGGTGCCCAGAGGCAAAGTCTATCAAGGCAGAGTCAAATGTTGCTTGAGAAAGGCCAGTAAATAATCTCTGGACTGGAGGCCGTCCCAAACCCGACCATGATCCCTATGTAACATATGATATACCGGAAGAATTCAATTTGCATAGGGCCCCTGAATCTATCCCGGCTGCTAAGGGCCCTTGCGGCATGCTGCAATTCATTGACTCTCAAGTTGGGGAGCAGCTCTGCGGGGGATTCCCTACCTTCCCCACCAAAAGAAATCGGGTTCAAGGCTTAGGGCTTGCAACATACTTGGCATATTTGTCCCAGGAATGGCCCAGAACAAGAGCTTCCGGTTGCCCTTTAATGGGTTTTTATGGTTATCTAGGGTTATATGGAAATAATGTTATTGGGATAATGGAAAATCAAATGGAAACTACTATAGTGGAGAATCAAATGGAAAAGAAATTGGAAAATGAAATGGAAACTAGGGAATATATATCATCCGAATTCGGCGAGGATGTCTTGCCACTTGCTTCGGTCCAATGTCTGGGCACGGGACAGGACGCCCCAAAACCGCCTGGAATAATCGCGCTTCCCAGAAAGCCAGGCGATCTATTAGGGTCCAGTGCTTTCCTAAAGTCAGGGGTGCTTTTGGGGGTCCCTATAATAAGGATTATAGGTATTCTGCGGCCCATATTGGGGTCCCCCTATTTAAGGCAACTACCATCTGATCTCCAAGCAGAAAACTACGGCCCTCAGGACGATGCAACACCAACCTCTTCCTGCTTGCTACTACGATGCAAATACCTTGGGTACTGCCCCCCCGCAGTAACAGTCCATATTAGGGGTCCTATTAAGGGCTATATATAACCATATTATATTTATTATCCAACTGTTAGTGAGGGGGCAGTACCCAACAAATACCTCCTGCTTCTTATAAGAGCTCTCGCTCGCATGATTGTAAACAAGAAGCTGCAGAAGGATATGCAGGCTCTATGCTGTTGGAGAACGCCCCTAAAAGCAATAAATGATTGCCGAAAGGCGGTCGCGGCTAATCTGATACCGTCCGGACAACAGGGTTTCGAGAAAGCTGCCTTGCTGCCTTGGCACGACTAAAGAGGTACCAGTATGGGCTATTAGACCCTAAAATTCCCTATTAGGACCCTATTAAGGGTAGATTAAGGTACCCTGCAGGTCTAATAGCCCATAGTGGTAGGGGACGGAACAAGATCGAGACGGGACATTCAGCGTCTTTTGGTTGTTTGGGGGGTAATCTAGAGTGTACAACTTAGGGTGTCAAGGGATGTTTATGAGAGCCCTGCAAGGGTTGAAGATGTTAAGGCTTAGGAGCGTCCGGTGCTTTTACAAAGTCTAGGTTGAAATGTGGAAAGTTCAGGCCTCAGAAAACGCTTCAAGGATTATACCCGGTCTGGTTAAGGCTTGAAGGTGTTTGAGACATGGTAGTTTCCCAAAATAGGGGAACCCCAATATAGACACCAAAATACTATAGTCCTTATTATGGGGACCCCCAATAAGGGTACCCCTAATTTTGGGAAACCCCCACATGGTGCTGGTTTCAATGATACGGCTTGGACTCCTGGGGCAACCAAGTGAAATGTACGCGGTCGCTTGTTGTGCTTCAGGCGCTGTGTGCCGCACAGTTGCATAAACGAGCTGGTGACTGCACTGGGCCAAACACCTACCTAGACTGGGTTGCTGTTAAGGAACTTAATTTAAGTTACTATATTGGGGGAACCATATTAATTACTATATATATATACCCACAATGGTAACTTAATTTAAGTCCCTTAACAGCAACCCAGTAGAGCACCTATGAGCCTCGATATAGAAGGCCAATGTACAGTATGGTACCCCAATAATGGAGAATCAAATGGAAATGAAAATGGAAAATGAAATGGAAACTGGGGTTATACAGGCGTTATATTGGGGATATAGTATTCTTATTAGGGGCTTGAAAGGTCTCTGAGTGCATTCTCTCCAGACAGATCTTGATGAGACTGATCCTGGCCTATCGTTGCCCCTGTGACGCCAGCATACGCCAGCATTCTGAGGCCCCCAAACCTTTGATCACCAGGTAGTAGAACAAGAGTTCCCACCTTATCATTCAGGACACTCTTACCCGGCCCCTGAAGTTCCGTGAGGACCTTCTGCAAAGTGCGAGGTGCTGGACCAACGTGGACCGTGTCGTCTCAAAGATCGTACCTCAAGGCTTCTGTTTCAGCAGCATACCCAGGGGAGCAGCGGGATCACTCCATTCATGCCACGAGTAATTTCCAAAATCCAGGTTGCATCAAAAAGTTGTAGAGGTACCAAGAAGGGCCAAGTGGTTCAATGATAGCTCATGGCGGAAGCCTATGTGCTATAGAAAGCTTTTCCTGATCAAAAGGCGTCGCCTTGGATAGTGCATAGTGCTCCCCACGCACACACAGGCGACCAGGGACTTGTTTGTCGTAGCGGAGTGCTAACACATAATTTGATGTTCAGCAAGTGGAATACTTGGGAGGAAGGGGTGTTGAAAAAGGCTTGCCAACAAGAAGTCGACCCAACGAAAGGCTCCTACGAGGCGTTCGACAGTCATCTCCTGAGATTCTCGCTAACCTTGCCACCCGACGCCTACCCAATCCCCGGACGCCCAGAAGGACAGGAAACTCGCTGCCCTTTGCCCACCCCAAATCCTGTAACCCTTCCATATTTGAACCTTACCCCCTTTTCCTCCCCCCAAAAAGGGGCCCACGCACTGGAACTACGGGCGGCCTCCAACGTTGAGGTCCACCGTGGTTTCCGCTGCGAGCTGCGGATTCGCCAACCGCTGTCGCTCTGCCTCAAAGAGCCCGTACTCCTGACCTTTGCATGTTAAGGGCTCTTACGAGGAATACAAGAAAAAGATTATGTTGGCAAATTATCAGATCATCCAATCCAGGGATGGGGGTACTACTTCAAAAAACGGAGAATCCTGACCTAAGCATGTGAGTACGGCTCCCTTTAAAGGGGTTACAGGCTGAATCTTGTTTAGGTTTAAGGTTTCCTCAGAAATGACCTCAGCATGTCACACGCTTCTTTTCAGGAAGAATGGATACTAACGGACAACCAAATCGGAAATAATATGGAAAATTCAACCGTGGCGTGTGAGAAGCGCGCTTAGGAAGACGGGACACTCAAATGGAAAAGAAAATGGAAACTTCGATGGGAATTGGAACATGTAGTGGATTGTAGGGAACTGAATGGCCTGCTTTTCCAAGGGTTGAAGCAAGTAAGACAGTATCATTCATATGAGATACTTCACCCCAAAGGAGGATGTGAAATCTTATCCTACTTTGGGGACTGTTGTATCCCCCAAACATACGACTACTTTGTGGATTTAAAGAAGTTTTGTTGAGGGTTTATATGCTTGTTTGGGACGAGGTTGGAGATTAAGGCTTGGGCTTTCAGGCCTCCGGTTTCAGAGATGGCTTTAGGGTTTAGGATTGGGGTGCCCTGTCAGGATTATGTGGCCTATGGGTTTGTTGTGATAAATTGGACCGCAGTCATGATCTCTGGTTTTCCGGAGTGGACACCTGGCTTGAAGACGGCCTGCAATGGTGTTCATTGAGCTTCTGCCTACCCATAGAAAGCCCAAAGCCAGGTTTTTGCGGCGTTGTCTCTGGAAAGAAAAAAACGTCAGCAGCAAAAGCAAGGCCACCTGCTACTTCTGCTTAGCAAGGAATGAGCGAATGGTTTCTTAATGATCCTTATAGTTGTTCCTGCAAATCCTCAATAGGAAGCAGTTTTCAACATCTTTTCTTTCCTACGTAAGACTTGGCCTCCAAAGCAGCAATCCTTGCCCCTCCCCATCACATCCCTGAAGAAATCATGCCGCGCAGGCCTCTCCGCAGGTCCCCCTGCTTCCCAACGAAGGATTTAGGGTTTAGGTCTTAGAATCGTCCTCGGTAGCACTCGACTAGAGTGTCGGGACATGTTTTTCACCCTGCCCTTGGCTAGATCAGCTTTGAAGGGGTTCTGAACCTCCTGCACACCCTGAAAGCCTTGTATCCGAATTGTAGGAACGTCCCAAAAAGATCTTCACTTTGGGTTAGTGCCGCGCGGAATGGGAGGAGTAGGCCCAATCCGAGGCAAGCCACGAAACTTCTCGTACTCGTGCGCAACCCCCCTCCTTCTTTGGGACCCTTCCTGCTCGACCTTGGCACCATTTTGGGGTTTGTCAAGATAGCGGACACCAAAGATCCTCGGGATTCCGGGGGCATATTATAGGAGACATTAAAGGGATTATTGGGGTCCAGGTTAAGGATTCTGTTTGGAGCATTTTACATACACCCGTACTGGAATTTGTGAAGCCAGGGGACAAGCTAGGCACCCATGGACTGCTTGCGTGATGATATGCTTACAGCGATCACTCCAACCCATGCATGGTATGGTCCTGGTTCTTGTTGAGGATGACACGCAATAGTTCTACGGAGTTTCCAGTACCATTCATGCACGTGCGTATATGTATAGAGGCGGAAGATCATTCTTGAACAAAGTCTCTTGGGGCGAGAGAAAGAGAGAGTGAGAGAGAGAGAGTGTCAGGTGCTCAAAAGCAAGGACAACTACGAAAATTGCGCCTCCTGGGCGCTCCATCCCTCTGACCCTTGGCACTTTTCAGATAGCTAAGTTTTGAAGTCATGGAGACTCCACGTCCCCGCGGCCCCTACGATGCTAAATGTTGAGTCATTGAGGGGGCGGTCGGCAAGAACGTCAAACGCTAAAAATCATTTTTAGGCCCGAGCAATATCATGCTTTCCATTGTCTTCCGATTCCCCGATTTTCCTCCTATGCTAAAACCATCTTGGGGTCATACGCCCCAAAACAATGGGACCCCCGAACAGGGAACTTCAAGAATATAGAAGGAAAATACTAAGTGGGAATATGCCTACAAGGGTCGTTTAATCCCTGTCTTATTTCTCCTAATTTCTGGGGATTCCCAGTCAAATCCCTTTGACAGTCAAGCCGAAGCACACGCATGCGCTCCTCGCTGATGCGCTGCCTGGATTCCTCGATGTCCGCCTGTACCTGCCTGCAGACACCAGGGATCTCCGGATTAAGAAACCCTCATGTGGGGGTCAGGGTTTAAGAGGGGTTTGTCATGTCTGAGGCTGAGGCGGGGTTTTACCGCATTGTGTTGGGTGGCTTGTAAAAGGCTAGGCCAGCCAGGAGTGAGTTAAGGGGCAGGCTTCTCAATTGCGAGGACCTTGAGTGATGCTTGGATTATGCAAGGACTACGTACTGAAAGACCATAGGGCGGTACCTCCTAGTCAGTATCTTATAGCGAATATTCTAAGATCACTTCGAGAATCTCCATCTCAGAATGTCAGCAGGCGAGCTTTGATCACTGGGTTGGTATCCTTCCCAACGTTAACATGGAAGCTTAGGGTTTAGGGTCTTGTAGGGGCATAAGAGAGCCCTAGCAGGATGTTATAGTAAAAGGGTGCCAATGCTTCTTGAACTGCGTTCTTCCCTCAAGGAAGCTGAGCTACAGTGTGGTGTGATGGTGTGCCCTAGGGACGCCCTGATCATGATGTTTGCTCGTGCTCTTGCTTATTTCTCCTTCTGTCCCTCCTTGCCTGGTCGCTCCCTCTATCTCTCGCCCTCTGTCCCTGTGTGAAGTTTCAACGCGGGAGGTTCTTTAAATGGGCACAACCCTTCTGGACCCCAATACATCATGATCCTTAAGGGGACTCCCAAAAATGGCGAAACTTTTTTGGAAGCCTCCGATTCTGTGGGGTTTGCAGGTCTTCGAGGGGCAGATGCTAATCTTGCGTAGGGCCTGACCCTTGGTTTGGTTTGGAGTGTAGGGTTTGGGGTGTAGGGTTTAGGGGTTTGGGGACTTGAAGTCTGTGGGATAACTGTAGCTAGCAATTTCAATTACTTGCAGTTTGAATGGGTCAGACCTACCAATTGAGCGCTAATACCAGAAGCTGTATGTAACTGGGATTACAAGAACTCAGCGGCAACGACTATCTAACCCTTTCCCACCATAGTGCTCTGATCGCTGAGAACCCGACATTTTTCCCAACAGTTGCAACAAATGTGCTTGAGAAGCTCAGCAGATCACCAGCCCTTAAACACTCCCCCCCCGACAGGGTGAGACTTCCCACTTCAGCATGACTTAAAATCACCCCAAAAATGTCCTAAATGCCAAGCCACTAGAAAACTTATAAATTAAACCCTGAACCTTATATGAACCCATTATAATAGTTGCCATTTTCTTTTCCATCATCCCAATAGATATCCCCCATTAGGTCCTCCTTGCCTCAGCTGCGTCGCCATCTCATCTTCTGCATGCCGCCGGTCCTCTCGAATCTTCTCAACCTGCCAGACATCAAACCCAGAGTTTCTACCCAATGGAATACAGAATGGAAACTACTATTTAGACTTGCGCTTTTCCTACCCTCAGCCCCTAGCATCCGGTATATATGAGCACATTAGCCATTTCATTGCGCAATGTCTTTGCAATTTGATCCTTCGCTTCAGCCCCGAACACATATCCCTACCTAGCTCACTGCAAAACCCTAGCCCCTGAAGCCTTAACCCCAAATAGTCTAGTTTCCATTCCCCCAATTCCCTATACAACTCCTAGGCAACCCTTATATAATCTATTTCTGCAAGCTTTGGATTTTGGGGGGTCTATAGGAAGCACTGAAGCTCCCTGGGAGCAAAGCGTTTTGCGGTCAGGGGGCCTTTTTTGGCAGAAATTTGTAGCGCTTCCATGACGGAGTGCATGTATCTTTGAGGATTCGATGGTGTGATTATTAAGGTCAATCTTCAAGCCTCTTCTCTGTCATCTTCAAGAAAAACAGCTCCAGCTTTTGGGATAAATCTATTGCACCTGGGAACCCCCTATGTGACCCTATTTCCAATCAATGATAACCAAAGCTGTCTGCTTGCCGGAACCTTGCAGGGTGTTCGAAGTTGAGTCTACCCGGACCTCCCGAATACCCAAAATACTAGCCTATATGCTTTTCATCTTGGAGTTAAGGGCTACAGGCTACCAGTATTCTTGATCGAATTTCAAGTAAAGAATGTTGGCTCCTGCAGGGCGTGTCGTGGGTGGGGGGGTCAACTTGCGGTGTCCTGCAGCTTTCTTGTAAGAACCATTTCTTTCGTTGCACCAAACAAGCATGGAACACGATATATGCACCGCTTGAAATGGGCAGCAGTAATGCTTGCGGGGCCTTCTAGGGTTCCGCGGGAGGATAAGGGAGGGGATGTTGTTACATATCCCCAACACTGAGACAGCATGACTACTCGATATGGAAGTTGGAGCCCATCTGCTGCGAACAAACCTGCCTGCATGATTTTAGAATATGGGCCCACATAGCAGACACCTAGACACGACGCGTACGACCCGCCGCACTGCACGCAAATGACGAAACTGCGATTCAAACTGATTCCCAAGCCTGTGTGCCTGAAAAATCTTCAGACCCTGACGATAAAAGCATACATACCTTATGTAGCAGGTCTAACACTAGTTACTAGTAGCAATAACAATCAACAAAATAATATAGTGCGAATAATAGTAATAATATCACAATGATAATGACAACAGTTTAAACAGCGAACGCACGGAGCTCACTTGTTTCCCATCTTCTGAACGACGGCTGCTTTAACACCAACTCCCAACGAGAAGCCTCGCGCTGCTTCTCCGCTACAAACTGCTGCCATACTGAGAGCTTCTCCTGGTCCCAGGTTCAGTTTTCAGCATTTCTGCGGTTGGGGCTTTAAGATTTCGCATGACTTCGTGATTCTGGCCAAGTTATAAGGCCGAAGTACCTGTGTAGAGGACAAAAAGCACACTCCCTGAATGGCAGACCTTGCATCAGATCCCCAAAGCAAGCTCCAAGCTCGAAATGGCACAGTCGCACCATGTCCAGGAAAGCTCCTCGATGCATGTGAGTATTACAGTCGCAGCAAGAATATATTCGGGCCTTCCAGCCCCCACAGGCGACCCCTAGAAAAAGAGAAGCTCCTGATAGCCAGTACGTTCCCATATGAGCTATAGTCTAAACTCCTAGAATCCCCCTTCATAACTCCGAAAAAATCATCTCTCGCATATCACCCCTTTTAAGGAGTTTAGACTCTAGCTATCTTAAGGGTGAGGAGGAGTTTAATTTAGACTCTAGCTCATCTTATTTGTGAGGATAGCCCCAATGGAGGTCCTCCTCGAAAGCTTGCCGCCCTCGCCTGCAGAGTTCAAAGTCTGGGTGTCTCTTGCCACTGGAAGGTGATAGTTTCCCAGACCCCCAAAGGGATTTACAAATTAGATCCCCTAGAACCATATGAGAAATTATATAAGGATTATATAGGGGTTATTATGGGTCTATATAGGAGATCGAATTTTTAGATCCTCCCAGGGGTCTGGGTTCTTAGCAGAAGGTGCTCCAAACAAGAGATCCAGAACAAGGGGGCCCTTTCGTTGAAATGCCCTAGAACAAGGAATGTTGGTGTGTCGCGATTTGAAGGGCATGTCATTTGTATTGGAGAGAAGGTCCCTGACAATTCTGTTTTAACCTCAGCTTGAAGACTGCTGCGCAAGCTTGCAAGCCTATAGTCACCCTTAAGTAGATAGAATATGGGGTATATGGGGATCTTATTTTATAATATTGGCCATTTCCATATGCTATCTACTTAAGGGGGACTATAAAAACCTGAAGGAGCAGAAAGGGCTCAGGATATCCAATGTCGGGCCGTGGGATTTGGCAGTATAGGAGACCATGTCGTGATACACCGGAGATCGGTTTTTCTTACGGAAGCACTAGAGAAGCTGACTCACAGTGATCCTGAACCTCACGCACCCAGGGAAGACCTTGAAGGAGATCATTAGCAGCTATTTGTTTAATGTTCAGGGTTTAAGGGTTAAGGTTCAGGGTTTAGGATTCGGGGATTTAGGGTTTAATGTTCAGGGTTTAGGATTCAGGGACTTAGGGTTGAAGGTTGAGGGTTTAGGATTCAGGGATTTAGGCTTTAGGATCTAGGGTTCAGGGAGGGTCAACATGTTCTTCCCCTTCCGCCTTACCCTTGTCCTTCTGAAGCTAGCGTACATACTGGTGTTCATTTTAAATCTGTTCACGTTTGATTCCAAAAGCCAATGTCTCTGGATCCTGGACCTTACAAACGGGAACGGAGCGCCACATCGCGGAAAACCTGAAACTATTGTTTCAGCTCTTCCCACATGAATACTGTCATTCTCTTGCATCAACTACATGTGGCTTTACAAAAGGTTTGGGGCCCCCACTGAAAACAGGAAAGAGATGCGGAATGACACTGATCTTCAAGCCCGCATCAGATTTACTTGGCAGACTGCGCGTATACGAAAAAAACAAGTCAGCACCTAGCCAAAACCTCCACTTAGGGGTAGGGGTCCGAAGTCCAAGGTATGTAACGATCATATAATGCCGAAAACGCCAAGCACGATTACTGTTATAGGGGGCCGCAAAGTATTTGAGCTACAGCCTCAATTCCTAGTATCCCCCGTGATATCCCTTATCATACCCCCCCTATATATAATCCCCTATATGAGCTATAGTCTAAACTCCTAGTATCCCCCTTAATAACCCCTATAATAATCCCCTATATAATCCCCTATATAACCCCCCTTCGAGGAGTTTAGATTATAGCTCATATAACCCCCCTTAAGGGGTTTAGACTATAGTTCCTATGATTATTGTTTACTCCGCCCTTAGGGGAGGGGTTTTGGGACCCCCCCAGGGTTCAACCCAAGGGGTTTAGGATTTAGGGTTTGGGTTTGGGGTTTGCTTAGGGTCTAGGATTTAGGGTTTAGGATCCAGGGAATATAATCCTATATGGGGGTTTGATAGAATTTGGGGTTTGCTTAGGGTCTAGGATTTAGGGTTTAGGATCCAGGGAATATAATCCCTATATGGGGGTTTGATAGAATTAGGGGTACCATTTTGGGGGCCCCCTAAGAAAATCATAGTATTTTGGGGTCTATATTGGGGCACCCTAATTTAGTGAAACAAACATATACTCCCTATATACGATATTCCTTTAATGAAAGAACCCTATGAACCGGTAAGGAAATGGGACTGGCTAATACCCTAAACCCTAAAGCCCATATTTCCCTATAATATGTATGGTTATATATATATATAGACATATGGGCCCTCAACCCTAAACCCTAAAACCCTGAAACCCATATTTCCCTATACTATGTATTGTTATATATATACATATGGGCCCTAAACCCTAAACCCCAAAACCCTAAAAGCCATATTTCCCTATATTGTTATATATATATACACATATTAGCCTTAAACCCTAAACCCTAAAACCCTGAAACCTAGATCCCTTCTGCGCCTGACGTCGCTACGGTGCTGCTTCAGCTCGAGCTCGGCTTTTTTCAGCCAGCCCACGAAGCTGCGCCGTAGGTCGCTCACCTGGAGGTCTTGGCAAACCCTCCAACAACCCCTAAGGGTCCAAGGACCCAAATAATAGGGTCCCTTTAAAGGGGTTCTAGGGGGATATATAGGGGTTAGGGTTTACTGTCCAAGGACCCAAATAATAGGGTTTTAGGGCCCAAATACTATACTATTAATTGTATTTGGGACCTAAAACCCTATTATTTGGGTCCTTGGACCTTTAGGCAACTACACAGGGGTCACACAAGGGTTAGATGGGTGGTTGTCAAAATTATGGTCCCTTTTTTGGGTACACTACATATTAGATGCCGTATTATAATAGGGATCCAAAGGGGACCATCATTTTGACAACCACGCGGATACAGGATATGTGGGAATTGTGTAGGGTTTTGGGTGCTCTGGGGTATCTTGAGACTCGTAGATGTCAACGCTAATGCTTCTTGAGCACTTCAGGTGTTGCTTTAATCTCCGGAGCAACTACCAGCACCTGCTGATGAATGCGACCTCTGACGACTTCGAAGCTTACTGTCGATGGTCGTTCGTGCCAGACCTTGTAATAAGCACTTCTGATGCTGATGCCTTTGTGCGTTTGCCCCAATGCTTTTTCTCATGATCTAAAACTATCGCCCCGAGCATCCTGTCATGCTCAGGGAGTCCTCAGGATAGCAGCCTAAATCATCTTCTCCATCTTTGTTGTTTCCTCAAGCCAGCATGACCTCTGAAACGCGGAAACCTCAAACCTGAACCTAAAAAAACCTGCGGGTGGGTCTCTGAAAGCTGGTCAAGTTGACTCCTTTTTGTGGCACGAGCCCTACTCAGTGCCTGCCGGAACGGCCGCAGGATACAGTACTCAGCCCCTTCTACAAAGCTCCAAAAACTAAACCTCAACCCAGCATGAGATCCGGACTGCCAACCCCAAATTCTGAGCCCTCAAATCCTCAACCTGAAACGCCTAAAGCCACAATGCTGGGTCGCAACGTGCTCTTTGGACTCTTTCAAGATCTCTTGCAGGGCGACCAAAAGACAATAGCATGCATTACATGACAGTGTCACATTCACTTTACGTCCGCCTCAGCAAAATAATAGAGGAGGACCTTCAAGTTAACCCCGCAATAACCCTATTCTTCTTATTTCTAGTATTAACACTCTTATTCCTATTGCTACCAATATCATTACTACTATTACTGTTACTTTCGCTTCCCTAGCACTCAAACCCTCACGGGCTGGCACCCCACCCCCTCAACCA
The DNA here is from genome assembly GCA_905231905.1 of Symbiodinium pilosum. Classification (NCBI taxonomy): domain Eukaryota; class Dinophyceae; order Suessiales; family Symbiodiniaceae; genus Symbiodinium; species Symbiodinium pilosum. The sequence goes on from CAJNIZ010008513.1 coordinate 57,252, forward strand.
AACAAGTTTCTAAACAAGGAACTCTCCAAACCTCTATAGTCCTCCTTAAGTAGATCGAATATGGCTTCGGGTATATGATAATAAGATCGCCATCATATACCCCATATTGTGCCTACTTAGGGTGGACTATAACCCTCTTAATTCTACTTGTAGAACCTGAACTCCAAGCCCCTTTATAGTAGAACTGCAACCTTTAAGACTCCAAATCCTCGAAATCCTTTACTTTACTAGTGCTTGAGGGAGAGTGAAGGAGTGGATCTTCATGGAAACCCGCGTATATATATATATACATATACACCCCTGAACTACTCATGATATTCTCTCCCAGCATCAAGATGCTTGCCTTCGACTCTAAACCCTAAACCCTGAAACCCTATAAACCCTGAATTGTTGCAGGTTGGAAACACCTTAGACCCTAAAAACTAGACCCTGAAACCCTATAAACCCTAAATTGTTGCAGGTTGGAGGCCATCTCTTCGAAGTCAGGATCCGCATCCTCATCGCCTCCCAGCAGACTCGAGGTGCGGTAACTGCCTGCCGGGCTTCAACACAAACAAAGACAAACAACATCAGAATGTGCGTCTATAGAATATTATGTGTCTATAGGAGATATATATATATATATGTATACATTCGCACAAATTCATGATGAGGATAAGTTTTACTTTCGGCCCATGACCCCAGACCTCCCAAAAGTGCTGACAATCGCTAGGGTGGCTTACTGGAGGTTAGTAGGAAATACAGGAATCCATTACATGGAAATTTAGGAAGATGAGAATCTATTGTGTAGGAAAAATACAAGGATATTCCAGCATCGTCAGCTAACCACCAGTGAGGTGGTGGGTGTCCGGGTCACGATCCTCGTAAGTGTTCTCGTTTGCGAGACCTCGGAGAGCCCGGTTGTAGATGACATCGGCTTGATCCCACAGATCTCAATAGTGCCAACAGTGCGGAATGAACGTGTCCTGGTCACGATCCCCATAACTGCCATCGTTGTTGTTGCAGATCCCGAAAATGCCATCAGTCACAGGAATGGTGCAGGTCTCCCACCACCCAAACAAGAGCGGGCGTGGGAAGATCTGATGCTGTCTTACTACACGCTGTAAACAAGTCCAAATCAGTGCTGCTTGCACCAAGAGAAATAACCAATTGCATCATGCTGACAGCTGTTAGATCGTTCTGTGTTAAAAACCACGTGCAGAAGACAGGAGGGAGCAAAGCTCTGCAAGTTCAGGTCTTGATGCCGCAGAGTGACAAGCAACTACAATAAGGCTGACGGTTCCAGCAGAGACTGCGAACAGTCCTTGAAGAAAGACAACCACCCACACTGCAAAATGGAGGGGCAGATCTGAACGACCTCAACAAAACAGGACAGTTTTTGAAGGAAGGCAATTACCCACACCGCAGGGGGGAGGGCACAGATCTTAATGACCTCAACAAGGAAAGGGTGGTGACAGTTCTAGCAAGAAGAACACTCGCCACAGCACTAAAGTATTTGGGGGAGGGAGGGAAGGCGACTCGGGGCGTCTTATATTTGTGTATATCCTCGTGTCTGTCTGTCTATCTGCAAGTGTATACACCTACAAATAAGATGTATGCGTGTATTTGTGTGTATTTTATGTATGTATGTATGTATGTATGTATTTGTGTATGTATGCAAACACAGATACGGGTACCGTTTTGTTCTCAGGAATATGATGGGATAGTAGGTTCAGTATTTAAAGAAACCAGAAAGGCATCTGTATCAGTGATGTCAGCAGTCTAAACATTACTAGGGTCAGTAAGGCACCCGGGCTTGGTTTTATGGGTGGATGCTGGATTGCAGAATGTTGCAGGGCTTCTTTGTAGATGAAATGCTCTAGTAGGTGAACTTTATATAGCATGTGATGCTCGTATCCCAGTAATGCCCAGCTGGCGATGGCAAACAGGCGTACAACGTCTTGATTAAGTGATGCCTGCGCGTGTCATCAAGCAAACATAGTGTTTCCCGATGGAGCCCAATACCCCTGAATTGAGAAATTTTCCTCAAGTCATGGTAGGGATCCTCATATCCAGAAGGTATACTTATGGTATACTTCCTGGAGAGGGACCTTGCATACTCCTGACCAATCACTCCCGCAACATATCCCATCCGTGGATGCCACTTTAGCACGTAAACCCTGCACCCTAAACCCCTAGTTGGTATGAAGCTACTAACTTGACGGCGTTTGGGCTGAAGGCTCTAAGGATTATAATTATGTAGGATTGAAATAACAAGGAGTGTGCCGGGGTACGTAGGGCCCATCAGGGCTTAGATCTGGGAGAAACAAGAAGATCAGTAGATTTGCGCTTTCAGGAGTTCCTTGGACTTAACGATGTAAGGCTTTCGACTGCTCCTCTCCTCTGCACCAGTGCAAGGTGCAGTACGGAGAGCACTCAGGGCTCTGGTTGTAGGGCTTCATGGAGAAGAAAACTCAAAACGAGTCTGCAACCCGATTGCCCCAGGTTGCACTTAGTTGTACTTCCACGCCTGGGAGAATTGGCTCTCCCGAGTGCAGCGGTGATGGGGACTGTGCAGCCTCAGTTCGGTGATAGAGGTTTCTCGGAATTAGGGGTACCATTTTGGGGCTTCAGTAACAAGAAGAAGGATTATGGGATGATTATCGTATTTGGGGGTTTAGGCTCGAACATGCAAAACGTTTAGCATATTCCTCAAATTCCGCATACACCCCAGACGGATCTGGGACTCCAAGGGAACACGGGAAAGGAAGGGGCTCATAGCGTGCCGTGCAGCACTTCAAGAAGAACACAAAAGCCCTAATAGCTTAAGCTTTAATCCGTGCATGAAGACACCCTCGTATGAGCTTTAGTCTAAACTCCAAGTATACCCTTATGCTCTAAACCCTGTGCTATTAAATTGCTCATTTGCTGCTAAGGAACTTGAATTAAGCGACCATGAGATAAGTACATATTTCGGTTTCCGAATATAACCGTTGCTTACTTGAGCTTCCGTGAATGCAGCGCAGATTGTTGCTCGGGCCTAGATCTCTCTTGAATCCCAGGCCCAAGAATTACACTGCTTCTGGCTCTGTCACACACCCTGACCGCTTATGCAAAGCCAAGAACCTTAAACCCTAAAACACCAAAGCTTGAACCCCTGAACCCCAAAATCAAAAACCCTAGAGCCTTAAGCCCCTGAACCCTTCAACCCCTGACCCCTTCAAATCCAAAAACCCCTAAACCCTAAACCCTAAACTCTGAACCCTAAACGCCAAACTCTAAACCCTAAACCCACCCAGAAGCAGGGGAGGTAAACAGCCGCGACGAAGGCGATCCCGCGGGCGCCGCCGGCGCGGTGGCCGGAACACTGCGGCCCGGGGCCTACCAGTGTAGGGTAGGGATTTAGGGATTTAGGGATTTAGGGGTTTAAGGTTTTACGGATCTAGGGGTTGAGGGTTTAGGGGTTTCGGGGCTTACGAGGTTTAGGGCTTAGGGTTTAGGTTCACTGGTCAGGACTCAGGGTTGAGGGTTCAGGGTTCGGGGCCTAGGGTCAAGGTTTGGGTTTTGGGTCTATAGTCCAGGGTTGGGTTTTGGGTTGGTTTGAAGGTTTTGAATTTAGGGTTTAAGGTTGATGTAGCTAAGTAAGGCTAAAGGGGTATCAGAAAGGTACCCTAAACCCTAAACCATGGGGATATGCGGGATCTCCAAGTCTAACTTAGGAGGCTAAACGCTGGACAATGAGCACGGGTTCAGGGTTTAGGCTGCTTTGTTTAGGTTTCAGGTTGAAGGGGCCTAAAAATACTAGAGCAGTGGAGAGGCACGTGGGAAGGTAGATGGTGGAGATGTGTTTACATAGAATTTATAGGGATGGTACCCTAGGGGTTCATTTAACCAGAAAAGGGTTTGGGGGTATGTGATACTCAAACTCGAACAGAGTAAGGTGAATAAGTGAGTAATGTTTTAGGGGACCTTCTTCCTTCTTGCTGCAATCGGAAAGCCTCACGTGCTAGGTCCCAGGACGCCACTCAGTGTCCAGAGGGTTCAGTGGGATTTAAGGCAAGATGGTGATGTAAAAGCTTCTGAGGTCTGAGGGCATCCAACGAGCCCACTGCACCTTAATTACGGTATACACCATATCCATCGTCCATTAACAACCCCTGTACTACTCCCCTATATAACCCCCTGTATCGAGTTTAGACTACAGCGCTCATGACCCAAAGTATGTTCCTAAGCCCGTCAACTGTAAACCTTCAAGGACTCCCTGAGTATTGGCTTTCAAGGTTAGGGATTGAGGCCCCAGCGTGCTCACCTGCACATTAGAACCCAAGAGCCCGCAACTAATCCTAGAACCTCATATCCTAACACCCCCGCAAAAGAGCCTAATTAACCCAATCGCAACCCTTCATTCGATGACCCTGGCGCCAGCCTGGTGGGCATAGCCGTTGCCCAAATTGCCGTAGGTGGCCGCCATTCTTTGAGCCAACGTTGAAGGCCCAGGCGAGACATGCACGGTCAATGCTGAAGGAGGCATGAAGATCAAAACGTGAGCGCGATGAATGTGCGAAGGGTAAGGTAACCTAGTATTGCCCTTAATAACCCCTATAGTAGTCCCCTATATAATCTCCTATACCATCCTCTATTTAAGCCCCTTTTAGGAGTTCAGACTATAGTACCAATGGGCCTGCTGAGAAGAGTACTGCCCATGCGAGCGCATGGTTCGGAATTTCAACAGAAAACCGTCGTGGTCATCGCATCAAGGTGAAGGTTTCCCATAATTAGGGGTACCCTTTTGGGGGTTCCCATAATATAAGGTTTATAGTATATTGGGGTCTATATTTGGGTACCCCCATTTTGAGAAACTACCATATCTTGAAATGAGGGGCCACCATTGTGCACGGACTTTACATTCTTGTAAAGAGCTCTCTTTTTCGAAGATCGGCCAGCAAGCAAACTGCCGCAAGCTGAGACCTCCTCGTAGAATTCAAAGCTTGGATCTCGTAAATGGAAGTTTCGGATATTAGGGTTTAGGGTTAAGAAGGATTAAGAAGGATGATAACTTGGGCGCGTGGGAGGAAGCCCCCCTTTTTTGGCAATGCCCAAGTCAGCCAGATGCTGTATTCTTCCCAAGGTACAGATATCATATAACATTATTGAGGGGGACCACCCTGCATGACCTAGGGCCCCTAAACTAACTACTTCTGTGTAGAAGATGGATGTTGCAGAGGGTGGTGCCGCTCTTCTTTCGTGAAAAGCCGGATGATCTTAGGGGACTTCTGTTTCAAGGAACCCCCTAAGCCATAAAAACCTAAACTCTGAGCGCGGAAACCTAAACCCTAAACACCAAAAACCTAAACCCCAAATCCGGAAACCTAAACCCTAAACCCTAAAAACCATCAACGTCTGAGAGGCTCTCCTTCACTTTATCCAAGTGCCACTTCCCAGGGCCTGCCACTCGGTAGTAATCCCCTTTTTGGGGTAAAAACATGTAAGGAGCTTCTCAAAAATGGGGGACACTTGGAGATTCCAGGATACATAGGGATTCTAATCTAGAGGGGTTCTGGACGTCCTTACTAGGAATCAGTTTTGAGAAGTACCGAAACAGGGGTTGAAGGTAGAGTAAGTAGGATAGATGGAGTGGTACAGGGCGTGAAGGTGGACAATGTTGGGGTGTAGGCATTCAAGGTCCAAAATCAGGAACCCCAAACGCTACACCCTAAACCCTGTAGGGCCCACGGTGCACCTGAAACCCCAGCTGCCTGCAGGTTTATCGGTTACAGCGTCCCGACTCATAAGGGACAACTTCTGCCAAGCTGTGGCAGCGGTTGGGTTCAAGGTCGAATGCTCGCTTCTCGCAACTGCTAGGCGAACTTTTCGGGAATGATCTGGAAGGTATAGGGTTGCATGATGACGGGTTTGAAAGGCTTGCTGTAAATTCTAGGCTAGACTGCACACCCTAAACGCAAGAGTTCTTAAAGGTTGACGGCTTGGCTTCGCCACTTTCTTTGGGGTTCGGATCCATCCCTTTGGACACTACTTGACATTTTGACTGCTGCTTTGAGTGCATGCACACATGGGAGGAAACACTTCCTAGATAAAGCCAAGTCATGCAAAGTCTAAAGTTTAGGGGCGTGCAGGTATACAACAGCCTCTTCAACCATTAACGAAAATCTAACACCCGCCCAGGTGCGAGTTTCTTTGCTGTTGCTCTAAAGATTTTTTGTGACCGTTACCATCATTACGGTTCTCATGCATGCTACACTTCTTCTAGCTACCAGCACCGCTACAACGATCAAGATGCCTTGACGAACTGCTGCGAGTGTTTTCTAGCTTACTTCAAACACTTATTAAGCAGGCCACATTCCATCCCATGTCCGAAGCCCAAATACATGAATTTGCTGGACATCTCCTCCAAAGCTTTACTGGATTGTCTAAGCATTGACACCGCTTACTGCGCTGGTCCTTGAGCGGTTAATGTGTATCGAGGGTTCTGGGCCATGTTGTCGTTCAGGGCATTCAAAAGTGGTCTTGCACCTGAGCCTTTTGCGACAACTACAACTCCAACTATTCTTCGAGCAATCTGACTTAGTACTGATGCGGAACTGAAAGAGGATCTAGGGACCTCGTTTACACTCCATCTGGCTTCGCGGACCTTACATACAAATCCCGCCACCTCCCCCAATGATTGCACGCTATTGCATGTTGTGATTGTTGCCAGTGGTCGCGGTTTACTGTTGGGAGTCATGGTGTGTCCTTTCCGGTACACATTCACCTCTTCAGGAATCAAGGGTTGGCGAGTGTTACTAACGAGAGAGGGGATCATCATCGTAGTCTTAGCATTGGCTTAGGAGGCGCCTGTCTGAAAAATGCCTGGCACTCAGGGCTTAGGGTGGAGGATTAATCCACGTCTGCTCAACACACACACACACACAAAAACATTCAGTGTTGCGCTTGTGCCCGAAGCAAGTTAGTGGGGATTTCCATGGTCTCTGAACGGGACAGGGCCCATTAGTTGCCGCCCCACTTTGGCAGAAAAAGCACCTTTTTCATAGGTACCTCCAAACAAAAAAGCCCCTAATCTTGGAAACCCTAGTCGCGCATATCCCTGGACATCACTATATGCCCCTTCATGGAAGCTTCCAGAAAGCAGGGTCACTTTTGGGGCTACCTCTCACAAGGACTACAGTAATTGGAGATCTATATTGGGGCCCTGTTTTTGGAAATTGTCATGTAACTCCTATAGCCCCTCTGAAGGACTAAACCCCAAGCCCTCAATTTTGGATTCCATGGATTCCAAAGAACCTGGGCCCTGCCTCGCGACGTGATGGCAGAACCATCCTGGCTGAACTCGATGACGTCTTCACTGCCAGGACAGGGGCTGCCACAGAGTTTAGGGTTTACCTGGACCCCGGATGGTCTTCCGTTTTTGGTGGTCTTGAGCTAAACTGTTCTATCCTTGTGTAGGGCTTTCCCTACCAAGGCAGGACATTTCGGGTCCAGGACGGGATTATACCTAGCATTTACGGCCATCATTGTGAGTCTTCACCCTGACAAGCCCGGCGAGCCTGGCATACCTTAATTAAGGAAAACTACCTATACCTCAATTGATGCTAGAATCCCTTAAAGATAAACCCATGTAGGTTTTAGGGTTTACTAGACCCAAATCTCGTAATTAAGGAATACCTGGACCTCCCACATACCACACACCTTGGCCCAACTACCTATTATTTGGGCGTGAAAGGCCTTCATAAGTATGTCATTTGGGAGCTTGCTGCGAGTTTACCTGTATCCCTTTCTAAACCCCAAACCGTAATCAGGGGATACGTGCTACAGAGCTATGGGTAAGTCTGGTTCCAGGTAAGGTGTCCGGACTAATTTTCGGCTTTGAAACCAGTCGTGCTTACACGAAGTTGGGGTTAAGGTGTTTAGGGTTTGGGGGTGTCAAAAGCTGCACATTGGCTAGTTTGTAGAAACATAAGTCGGAACAAGGAGTTGGCACACGTGTCAATTTCCAAGCAGAAGTGTCTCAAGAAACCAGAAAGTATAGCTATTGAGCGGATGTCCTCAATCCAGAGACCCCCAAAATGAAGCCTTGATTCTTGGAAATCCTAAGCCATAAATCCAAATTATTGGCCATCAGGTGTCACTCAACATCCGGAGAACATAGGCAGCGCATCCATGAGCAAGAAAGGGGTTTCCAAAAACTGGGACTCCGTTGTGGGGGTCCTTTTACAGTAATGCGGACTATTACGCATGCATGGGTCTGTTTTGAGGCCCCCTCACCTACGGAAGTCCCCATAACCATTAATGCAGAATACAAACTATGCAGCTTTCCAATTATACCATGTAAGTATTGATTTGACAATTTGTTGGTCTTCGTTAAAGGACCTTGCAAAAATGTGATAATGACAAGAGCTATATAAGCGGCAAGCGAAGCGCCGCTCACACTTGTGCTGCTAAAGATTATTTGTGTACACATACTCTATTCAAATGTAGTAGTTTCCATTTTCTTTTCCATTATCCCTATATTACCCCAATATACTCCCCAATTCCCTAGCAGAAAGAGGAGCAATGGTAATTTGGGAGCTCCCAACCGTAGCCACCCCAAGAATGCCCTGTGGATCCTTGCATGTCCTCGGCAGCTCAAAGAGTACCCTAATTCCCAAACACCCCCCATTACGAGAGAAACGGCGATCATGTGAGCTATAGCCTAAACTCCTAGTAAGCCCTATAATACTCCCATATATAATCTCCTATACACCCCCCCTTTAGGAGTTTAAACCCTAGACCCTGGGATCATGTTACCTGCCCAGCCTCTCCCACAAATTGGCTGCAAACCAGGCGTACCTGCATGGGGAGTTACAGCTTTAGCCTTTCGGGTTTCCCAACATCAGGGGGGCACCATTAGGTGTACCTTTAACGGGGACATCGGGGTTTAGGGTTTAAGGGCACCATGTTGGGGATCCCCACAATAAGGATTAGGGGGTCGTATTGAAACAGCCATATGTCCCTTTTAAGGGCTTTCTTGGGGATCATGTAAACCAGGTACATAGAACATGTGCGCCCCGTAGAGGTGAACCCTGAAACGGGGCTGACATTAGTTATCAGTTGAAGAAAGGTTATGACATGTTAGCTCGGGAAGCGCTTAGTTTCTAGAGCCAACCTCCTTTGCAAGAAAACAGGTTGCCGCCGTGTTCTAGTAGCTGAGGCAGCAAGAGCATGACAAGTAAGCTACTCCTCAAAATATGGTGCTGCCTGGATACTGCTGCTGCATATCCTGCGGAATGCCTAAATAGTGGTTTCCATTTTCTTTTCCATTATCCCTATTTAATCCCAATATAACCCTCATATTACCCCAATGGGTATCAAGAATCTCTAAACCTTTAAACCCTAAATAGTAATTTCCATCTTCTTCTCCATTATCCCTATATAACCCTCATATTACCCCAGCGGGTATCCCCAAACCCTAAACCTTTAAACCCGACATAGTAGTTTCCATTTTCTTCTCCTTTATCCCTATATAACCCCAATATCACCCTCACATTACGCCAGGTATCCCCAAACCCTAAACCTTTAAACCCTAAATTGTAGTTTTATTGTAGTTTCCATTTCTTCTTCATTCTCGCTATATAGCCCTTATATCAGCCCAATGGGTAGCCTCAAGCCCTAAACCTTTAAACCCTAAATAGTAATTTCCTTTTTCTTTTCCATTTTCCCTATATAACCCCAATTTAACCCTCATATGACCCCAATGGGTATAAACCTTTACACCCTAAATAGTAGTTTCAATTTTCTGGCCCATTATCCCGAAACAACCCCAATACAACCCTCATATTACCCCAATGGGTATCCCCAAACCCTAAACCTTTAAACCCTAAATGGTAGTTTCCTTTTTCTTTTCCATCATCCCTACATTACCCCAATATAACCCTTCTATTACCCCAGTAGGTATACCCAATCCCTAAACCTTTAAACCTTAAATTGTAGTTTCCATTTTCTTCTCCATGATCCCAATATAACCCCCAATATAACCCTCATATTACCCCAATGTGCCAATGGGTATCCGCAAACCCTAAACCTTTAAACCCTGAATATTAGTTTCCATCTTCTCTTCCATTATCCCTCTACAGACCCAATATAACCCTCATATTGCCCCAATGGGTAACCCCAAACCTTTAAACCCTAAACCCTCTTTAAACCCTAAACCTTTGAACCCTCGTATACATTGCACTTGGAGCAGATCCAAAGAGCCCGCAGGTGTGTATGTGCGTGTGGTCATCGCCATGTTGGGCTTTCCAGTACTGTATGGCAAACTAAACACCTAACTCCACCAGAGAAGGCCTTAGGGATCATAGGGATTTAATATAGGGATTACGTAAGGGTTCTGTAGGGATAGCCTTAAACTCATACTGCTGGCAAACTCCTGGGGCGCGTGCCATTTCCCAAACATTTTCGGATAGGCTGTAGCTGAGGTTTTGTTGCGCCTCAAAGGGCAAAGGGCCTTCAACGAAGTCATGTTTGTCAAGACGTGGATAATAGTAATAATAATAATAATAGCAATAATAATAGTAATTATAGTAGTAATAGTAAAAATAGTAGTAGTAATAATAGTAATAGCAATAATAGTAATACTAATCATAGTTAAGGTTTTTCGTTGAGGAAATTCAACACACCAGTTGTTTGTAGGGAATTGGCACAGAGATAGTCCTGATTGAGCAGGCATCTACAGGTGTCAAGGGACCATAACCCCTACATAACCGTGTGTCCATATATATATATATATCGTAATTTCCCATGTTCTTTTCCGTTGGATTCTCTATTATTAGCACCTGCTGCTTTCAGTCCTGAAGGATACAATCACTGCTAGTGATGCAAATGGGGCACGTTTTTTAAAGGGTGTTATAGGGTCTTTATAGGGGATCTGCGGGGGTTATAGAGGGTTGAGGTTTTAGGGTTTAGAGTCCAAGTGAAATGTCGGGCAAGATGATTTCTGCGGGGAGAGCTTGAACGTGCGAAGTATGAACACTTCAAGAGGCCGCTCATTGAAGGGGCTTTGCAGGGAGACTCTAACGACGGTCTGGGATTGACGATTCCGGATTCAATCCCCTTGTTCTAGTCTTCCTATAGAACCCCCGAAGAAGGAGTTTACACCTTAAACCTGAAACTCCATATAACCCGACTGTCTTTACCATGGCCTCATTCCTGACTAACAACCAGCAAGTCGCAGGAAAAGCCTCTGGAACTGGCAAGCCTTCTATATAAATTCTCTTTACAACAAATTTCTGTGATTCTGTGGTAGAGTACGTAGATGAAAACTGGCATCTTTGCTCTAGCTCCTCTCATAAGAAAGGGAACTGCAAAAACGGTAGGGTGCCGAAGTTGTAGAAAAGCTCCTGAGCCAAAAGAATGAATGTCAGACTCACTCCTCAAGCCATCATAGAGAACACAACCATCTCTAGCACAGCAGGTGTGTACCTGGAATTCCCTAGTGCCCATAATAATCAGAATAGCCTAGCTACATTTCTTGAGGTCAGGGCTATTATGGTTACAATGCTCCCTTCTGTGGATTACATGCCTATTTGTGACTTTGTTGCTGTTATTACTAGGTTCTCGCTATGCCCGGAACCCCTTGCTTCCTACTATCCTGCGGGATGAACAGGATTGCGCATGATTTCAAGAAACCGCGTGCAAACCCTGAAGTTTTCGTGGTGCTCCCCACGTGGAAAAATCTTGGGTTTGGGGGACAATTGTTGCAGGCTTGCGCGTGCTGCACCTCTGTAGCATTTAATGTCTTCCGTTTTCAAACTACTCTCCTGAGCTACGCATCCAAAGCATTGTCTACGAAGATCTTGGAGAGACACCATCTACCGCTGCAACCAGAGTTTTGGCAGCCCATAGTTCCGTTGCCGCACCATCGCCAGAGCCCCTGCCAAGCTACTGGGTGGGGGCAGGACCCAACATAAATCCAAATTCACTAGGCCATCCCAGTTTCCGTTTCATTCTTCAGTTTCTCGTGCATTTTTTTCTCCGTTACTTAAAACCCTAAGCCCCCAACTTTAAGTCCTAAACCCTAAGCCCTAAACCCTAAACCGAAACCCCCAAGCCATAAGGACTTCTCAGGCCCTTGCTCACGGCTCACTTCGCAAACCACACCCTCCCAACCTCCACGCAAGGGTTTAGGGCCCCTTTAAAGGGGATACCGGGGGGTATATAACAGCTTTATAGGAAGTATATCATATGTGGAGATTCAACAGGTGTAGGATTGCTTTAAATTCAGGGTCCCTCGTTTGGGCTGTTCATGAGAGGAACAATTTTATTTTGGGGGTCTATATTGAGGGATATGATTTGTAAACATCCCCTATAGAATGGTAAATAGCTCCCTTTTCGTACGTCGAGGATTTGGGTAACCCCAATAATGGAGAATCACATGACAAATCAACTGGAAATACAATGGAAACTGGGGTTGAATAGAGGTTATATGGTAGCCTATCAAAATTGTGGTCCCTGCTTGGGTGCCCTCATGGACCATATTAGACTAGCGTAGTCTTAACAACCTACCACACATGCAAGTAGAAGAATAAGAAAAACGGAAGCCATTTTTCGTGTGAGCTATAATCGGAACTCCTAGTATGCCCCTTAAGAACCCCTGTAGTAGTCCCCTATATACTCCCCTATATCACCCCCTTTAAGGAGTTTAGACTACAGCTCATGTCGGGTTTAGGGTGTAGAGTTTTGTGAGGGTAGAACCTTATTAAAGCTACTACTTTAATCGATGTCTAGGTGCCTAAATACTGTGAATGATGGAAAGCCAAAGGGAAAACAATGCGGGAATTAGATGCGCATAGCGTTTGTTCTCATAGATCCTTTGGATTGGCACGTAGTGGACTAGAGTATCTTAAGAAGGCCTTGGGGAAACAGATGAAAAGGGGAGAAGATTCTAAACCCTAAACCTCAAGCCCTACCGTATAAGGATGAGCCCTAAGCCCTTTTGCAACAGGCTTTCTGAGTCCGCCTGAAAGGATGTCATCGGCACACTCCCAGCACTGTCGACCGAGACAGGGAGCCCTAAGCCCTAAACCCTAAGCCCTTAGTCTTCAGAGCTGGGTTTCCTTCAGAGCCTTGGTAGATTTAGAGAGATCTAGGCCTGAGCGCTTGCCTCCAGCTTTAAGAGGGCCGTCAAAAAGTGGACTCAAAACAACAAACGGCCCGTTACCGTACAGTCCCTGCAACAATCCGTATGCGAGCGCAGTTTCCGTCTCATTTTTCTCATTTGGTTCTCCCCTACTCTATTTCTTCAGGCCCCTGAACATTCAGCATGTGTCTCATGGGCTCCTGTAGAATCTTAAGAAACCTTGCTAGTATGGAATGGAAAACCAGATGAAGAAGCAAATCGAATCTGGTGGAATTGTAGGCATAAATGAGGTTTAGCTTTAAGAGTTTGCTTTCTAGGCTTAGACCCAACCCTAAACCCTAAACCCTAAACCGTAAACCCTAAACCCTGCACCAGAAAGCCTCCTCAACTTCCAGGAACCAACTCTGCAAAGAAACGCTAAGCCTCGTTGACCAGGAACAGACCCAAAGGGTCCATGTGGGTATATGGTAGATACTTAGGGCCCAAAGGGGTTCCCATATACCTACTTTAAGGCCCAAGTATATCCCATATACCTACATGGACCATTTGGGAGAAAGAACTGATGCTGACTTGGAAGCCTTGATAAAGGGGCCTCGAATCTAACCAGCATATGTTGATTCAGGACCGCCTTACCCTAAACCTAAACCCTATACCCCAAGATAGTAATCCCGGTTATAAGGGCTCCCCAATATGAACCGTTGGCTTCAAAGAGCAAACCGCTTATCTCTCAGTTGTTCAAGCGCCTTGCAGGGAGTCTCACCTCCTTAGGCTTTATGGTCTGGGGGTTTGGCGGTGCGTTAAACTGTATTTACAAAAGGGAATGAAAGAGATATGGCTAGTATATCTTCAATGCTCAACCTACCTCGACCCTGAATGTCCTTTTTGGGGGGTTCTGCCCCAAATTGTTTGTAAGGTATATCTTCGCGAAGAAATTGACATCATCCAGGGTCCAGGTATACCTTTCCCCTGAGCTTTCTCAAACCTTTTGTCCGCTGGAGGATCATCCCGTCCCCGTTTCCCCTTCACAGTCCAGGAGAATGGGGCCCCCCAAGTACCCACCAAAAAATGTTCCGTATTAATATATGCCCTTCTTTTGCTGTTTTAACGTATGAGCGCTCAAGAAGGACTGTAAGTCTGGGAACGCCAAACCCCCCCCCTCCCATTTGTCAAATGTGACGCCCGCAAAAACTTGGGCATCGCACTCTGGATGACCTGGCGCCATGGATTCTGCTGAAGTTGGAAGTGGCATAATGGAGCGGTACCGGTACCCCTAGGAAAATATGGAGATGAGAGACGAATCTTTTACGAGGTCGTATAGGGATGTTTTGAACATAATCATTAAGAGCTCAGGGAAGTCGTCTTTTGGGAAACAGGGCCCACTACACCTTCCTCACATACCCGCCCCGGCTCCGAATGAGCACATGCCAACAAAATGCAGTGGCGGCTCAGTTGACAATTAAGACGTTGGGGACTTTCTTCGGGACTTTCTCATGGAACCCTTAAAACACACATCGCATGCCTGTAACATGCTTAAGGAGGGCAGAAAGCAACAGCCCAAGATCCTTGTGAAAGACATATCAACAGCATATTGCAACCCCTTGAGAATGTGCCGTGTGAATGCATCACCGGAGATGACGGCTCCCCACGTACTCTAATTTGGCCTTGATTTCTAATACTTTCCCAGGCTCCTCCCGTTGCAATGTACTTCCTTTTTGGGTAGCATCCTATCATCCCCTGCCAGAAACCAGTACACCCCCCCCAAAAAAACAACAACAAACGACCTAAGAATACCGGCGTACATGTGTATGTACAGATACAGCAGCCAGCTGCATGCACGAACATACACACTAAAGGGTCCATGTGGCCATATAGTACTGTAAATCAAGCTGTGGCAACACCATGGAATCATGAGCACACATTGTAGACCTACATGCAACCTTTGGGTACACACCGCGATGTGCCTTTCACAGGGCTCAAAGGCTACGAGCTGTCAAGCTCTGATGAATAAGGCGGTTTTAGTTCTTTGTAATCGTATGATACTCATAGGGCCCGTGCTATCGCCCTAGGGATCCAAATAGCCCAATGTAGGTAATATTCACAGGTTTTAGGACTTGGATGCCTAGGTGGGGGTTGGTACCAAGATCCTACTATTCCTGCTCCCAAAACCCTAAAAACCCTAGGCCCTAAACAACTCGGATCTCGAGAAAGCAGGCCAAGAAGCGAGGTTGAAGCAGGGGTATAGGGTTGAGGGTTTAGGGTAGAGTTTAGGGCTTAGGGTATAGTGTTGACGGTTTAGGGCTTTAGGGTTAAGGGGTACAGGGCTACGGGCTATATGAGGAGATATAGGGATAAGTTTTGGACTATACAGGTCGGGGCTTTCTAAGGTTTAGGGGATATCACCTGGATAGTGGAGCATCAAATGGAAAAGACAAGGAAAATGCAATATAGGTATTATGATATAGGGATTAGGTCGCAATAGTAGGTTTTAAGGCCTATAAACCTAAAATCAAATGGAAAATGAACGCGGAACATGAAACAGAAATTGGGATTCTACAGCGCATTCTAGAGAACTGAATTTTGCTTCTTGGTGTTTGAAGCAGGAAAGAGTACCTTCTGCAAATAGCATACTATATCCCAAAGCATGATGTGAGCTATCCCAGACCCCCAAAGGGATCTAAAAATTAGATCCCCTAGAACCATATGGGAAATTATATAAGGATTATATAGGGTTATGATGGGTTTATATAGGGGATCTAATTTTTAGATCCTCCCAGGGGTCTGGGATAGTCTCAACTCCTTGTCTCCGCCTTTAAAACCCCTATGGTAGTTCCCTATATACTCCCCGATAGAATCCCCCTTTAAGGAGTTTAGATTATGGCTCACATAGTCTTACGCAAACTCGGGGACCACCATCATACTCAGATAACTCAGATAACACTGAAGAAGCCAATGCAAAAGGAAAGCTGGTAGAGCTGCATCTTATCCAAAAAACAAACGGACGCTTTAGGACGCCCGCCCCCCAAAGCCAGGTTACAAAGGCCGCATCCAGAACGCTAAGCATCCAAGACTCCAAAGAGACATACCCTGAACCCTAAACCGCATTGAGCCTGACCATCGTAGGTCCATGGCGGCTCATTACCAACCTTTGCGCAAGAAATTGACATGGTTAACATATGGGAGTGGGCCCCAATTACTGTTTCCAGAATGAAGGAAATTTGCATCTGGACCCAACTTGCAATGGAACCCCCACTACTTTAGGGACCCGTATCTTAGTGATTTTCGTCCAATCCCTGTGTGGAGTTGTCTAGATGATGGCCCTGTTGCTAGGCCAAGGCTACAAGCAGAGGAGTTCTGTCTGACTGTTGCCGACAGAACCCTGCATGAAGTAGGTCTACCAGACTACTAGTATACCATAGTTCCCCGAACGTTGGAAGATAGGATCATGCAGGATTTTACACAATAACAACTTCCTCTCCCCGTATTACTTGTGGTCAAAAGACTGGACCGTTTGATGATCCCTACTGAGCACCATATGATCTCGTATGGCCTCTCTCTTTGAAAATGTTTCCAGCAGTTCAGGACATGGCGTGGCCTCAGAACATCCGAGAACAACGACAAGGAGAACCTCAGAATTTCCGTGAGAGCCGGTTGGTGCTATGATTTCACCTCACCCCCCCTACATCATCCCCTGCTTGAAACAAGACGCGCCATGCACGTTTGCATGCCGCCCTTTCAAGGCAGGATTGGTTCTAGATAGTGTAGAGTGCGTGATGCTCAAGGCGGATTCCGTGAGTCGATTACCTTGCAAGTGGACTTCATCATCACAGGCCTATTCCGGCACCTGTGCCAATTTTAACATATTTTAACCATACCCAAGAAGGTGGGTTGTGACAGGGTCGTGGTGTAGGTGTTAGGGGTTATATATGGGAGTTTCCCAGATTCGGTGTCCCCTCTATCTACCCCGACACTATGCCCTGTCCCCCCCGAACGAAACGGACCTCCAAAACACCCAAATGTATTGCATTCTCTAGAAGCACCCTGATGCAAATTCCCAAGCACCTAAGTGATTAGCCATCTTATTCTGCGGTCTACTTGAAGCACCCCGTAATCACTTGGGCCCCTATATTACTTTCCCTCTCTTCTTGCATTAAGAGAATATAGACATTATCTTTGTCCATGTTAGCTAGCTTACATGAAGCAAGCTGTAGGGGAGTTTTGCCATCGGGGGAGGGAAGTCGTAGGCAAGCGCTTGTCCTGAAGATACGGTGTGTGCAAACTTTTCTGTGCAGCGCCAGCTTTCGAGCTTCTATAGTCCGCTGTGACTACACAACAGGAATATGGGTGGTTGTGAAATTTATGGTCCCTTTTTGGGTACCCTAAATATTAGGTGCCGTATTATAATAGGGATCCAAAAAGGGACCATAATTTTGACAACCACCCGTATGAGGGGGGGGGTCCGTAAGTGGGGGACCCCGATGTTCTAAAATCTTTGTTGCTGGTACCCCCCAAGAAAGGCCCCTACTCTTAGGAAACTCCCAATATGGTAGTTTCCCAAAATGAGGGGACCCCCAATATAGGACCCCAAAATACTATGGTCCTGATTATAGGGACCCTCAAATTGGTACCCTTAATTTTGGGAACCCCCCCATATCTTTGCAGCCTCTTTTGGCCACCCTGTGTCTCCCATGTCTCTCACTTCCGTGGGGTGCCAGGATATGGTGGGAAGTCTGTCCCCTGCGTCTTAGGGGGTGGTGGTGGGACAGGTGGCGCCTGGGATGTCTGGGGAGTCTGTGCCTGTGGCCTGGCTGGAGGCGTTGGGGGTGCCCGGGGAGTTGGCGGCATGGCCGGGGACCGCGGGGGCCCTGGTGGTTGGGATTGGGGCGCCGACCGAGGAGGGGGGGTAGGGGTAGAAGGCCAGGAAGCCCGACTTTCTTCGTCCACTGCCACCTCCGGCTTCACTGAAAACTCCTTTTCAAAATTTGAGATCTCACCCCACCAGCTGGGATAGAAAGAGTGACACTTACGGGTGGTGTGTAGGGAAGGACGCAGCCCTATAACAGCTATAGAGACCCTATGATTGCCTCGAAGATCGGAACAGTCCCTTCATGCCTTTGTTATACCAAGGACCTGCAGCGATAGACTGCAGAGCCTGACCAAAGCCTTGCACGATCTTGAAAGAAACAGCTGACAACAGCAAGCAGCTCAATCATCCACCCCAATGCTTTCCCTGCTGTTGCCAAGTACCAAGCTACTTCTGCGTAGCACGTTCCTACGTTCCGAGAATAACGCAAATCAACCCTTCAGATGGCTGTCTTTGAGGAGGGATTTCACCTTGATGTGGCCCCCAGGCTTATGTCATCCAAGCAAAAATGACCGCAATTGTGCCCACCGCCCACACAAACTCGGTCCTCTTCTCCCTCCTCCGGGCCCTGCGTGTAATACTTCTCGTCTTCAGGGTCCAACCACTCAGAAGGCTCCTCTTTCCTTGCTGCCATCGTAGGTTTGAAGGCTAAAATCTTACCTTCCGCTAATTCCGCTGTGTTCTGCCTACCTGGACCCCGCGAAGTAGGCAAACCAATGGCTCGAAAACCCATTAAACATGGCTAGCAAGGCCAGTATTCTACATACCTTTTGGGTTTAGGCACTGCCAAATTGTTACCCTGCCAAACCCCCAAGGCAAGGCTGAAACCAACAAAGTTTCAGCTTGTTCCGCATGTACTCCTCCCTCTCCACGGCTCCCCGTAAGGATCTCCACTCGTAGTAGGGAACATGCAGCACTTTGTAGCCCATCCTTCAAGCGTTGGGATCGACGGATTAGGATTGTTGATGGTTGTTGGGCTCGGATTTTGCGGTTTCTTTTTGAAACCTCTACGCTTGCGAACCGTGTTCAGGGATGCTTCAGAATTTGGGCCTGGGTTCAACTAGGTTTGAAGCCGGTCGCCCTCTAAAAGTGGAGATTCCAAAGACAGCACCGTTACATTGATGGGAGGAGTATTTGTAGTATCGGGGGAAGGCGTTTGTCATTACTTACTGGCGTATAGGAGCCCCTTCATAGCCCCCTGAGTTGATACAGTCTGACTGTAGTAAAACTCCTAGTATCCCCCTTAATAATCCCTATAATGCTCCCCTAGACAATCCTCTATGTAACCCTCTTGAGGGAGTTCCGACTATGCTCTTTTCGAAGTTCTTTTCCATTTCTTCAGTCCGCAGGCCCTAATCCCTACAGAGGTGTGCAATTTCTCTTCCATTCTTTCATTCCCTACCAGTCCCCTCCCCCCTGATGATTCAACCCCCAGGCCGAGCCCGCAGTAATAAATGTTCTCAAGATGTTGCAGTACTCGAAGGGTGAGGTGTTCAGAGTAGCAGGAGTGATCATTCATCCTTACTGTCTGGTCCTGTAGAACTATATAACGGTGTCCTTAGCTACAGGTGGGGTTAGAAGTCTCGGGATATGAAGCTTTAGGATTTAGGGCACAAGGAGATAGCCGTGGAATCAAATCCCGCAACCTCTAGATCTACGACATCGTAGCCAGAAGAACCCTATAGCTACAGCTACGATAACTTAGGGGCAATGATACATGGCCTCCTGATTGGCCCGTGAAGGGATCCTTTCCATCCTAAGCCCTCAAACTTAATCAATATCCAATATCCCTGGGTGTCCTTGTGAGAAGACGGTGCTTCAGCTTTGTGTAAGCAGTATACCGCTTAGAGTTGGCGTAGAAGTGCGATGGCCCGTCCACCTCCAGGGGCTAACGGTTTAGTTTGTTTTTGAAATTTCGGAGGGTTTGGGTGCATGTAGGTGCAGGTTTGGGCTGGGTTTGTTGACCGCGCTTCCAGGTTTGTGTTTGTGTGCGTGTGAAGGTTGTAAGGTCAGGGAAGCGTTCAGCTTTTGCGATCAGAAGCAGCAGCCCTCCACAAGTGGACAGAACAAGACCCAAAGGCTCCATGTAGCTATATGGTGCATACTTAGGGCCCAAAATGGTTCCCATATAACTACTTTAGGGCACAAGTATATACCATATCACTACATGGAGCCTTTGGGAGAGGGTATCTGAAAGCTCGGAGGAACTGATTTCTCTTCCTGCCATCCACCTTCATGTCCATTGTCCTTCGCTCCTCTACTACCTGATGATGCTTTCATCACAGGCTTCTTTCTGTCTAGGGGATAAACAATATGTAATCTACCCCAAGCCGCGCCAAGAAAAACATAAAACCTACCTGGCTAGCACTTAAGAACGCAAAATCTTAAGAGCTCCCAAGAAGTAATCAAACCCTCCGGGGTAAGCCTAGAAACCTCAACTTGAATCTCTAAGTGACCCCTAATTACTGGTGCACGCGAAGTTGCAGACCAAGTTACAAGTAGATGTAATTAGGTCATAAGCCTTTTTAAGTACTGCTCGCCTATGTCCCCACATATAACGTCTGTTACCCTACCAGTAATAAGAAGGGTGTCCATAAACTATTGCAGACTGCCGGGTCCAAATAAATCCAGAAGGCTACATTTGCTTTCCCCCAAAGTTCGAAGCCCCAAAACGGCCAGAGAAGTTCCGTCGGCAATAACAACGAGGTGGCCCCAAAACTTCCCGATTGTTAAATTTTGTACTCCCCCACTCCCGTGGTTCGTCTTTGCGAGCGCCCTCCTCTGTAGACCCGCCAAAAAAACGCAAGACACGTTTCTTGGGGGGGTGTACTGTTACAAGACTATCATTGCAAATAACCCTCCAGGTTATTAATGCCCTTTAACCCCCAAAAAGTCCCAAAGCCTACACCCTTCTCCTAAGGTGCTGAGTGGCCTCGATGGCAATGGGCCTGTCCTCGCCGGTAGGAACGTTGCCATCTTCATCAGCCAGGGGACCGCTCAGCCGCCTGGCGAACAGGTTAGGAGTAGGGTTTAGGGTCTAGTTTAGGGTTTAGGGTTGAGGGGGTTGTCTAAGGTCCTAACCACGGGCCCTTAACTGCTTCCTGGGTCCTAGTGGGTTTGTGAGGATTTAGCTCATGGGGTATATAATGAGCATATGAGCCATAGTCTAAACTCCTAGTATCCCCCTTAATATACCCTATAGTTGACCCCTATATAATCCCCTATATAACCTCCCTTTAAGGAGTTTAGACTATAGCTCATATGAAAACCTTCAGATCAAGGACCCATACAAGGGGCCCATCATCCAAACCTTTGCTGGTCAGAATATCTTGGGTCAGGGGTTCAGCGGTCTGCTTCTTTGGGTTTGTGGGGGGTTTAGTTCATAGCCTATATAGTAAGCACCTGGAGAGCCTCGGATTAAAGGCCCATGCTGGGGTCCCATGATTGGAACCTATTTGAACATTTGATTGTCAGAAAAAGCTTCGGGTTTAAGGCTCACAGGTCTAGAACTTATTTTGGAAAGACTTGATCCCTGTTCAGAGCTCTTTGTCGGCACAGTCACTGGGAGAGGTGTCATCACACAAGATAGAACAAGCAGCAATATCAAGCAATAGCTGGCCCCATTCAGCCCCGAAAGTTTGCAACATGGATCACATTCAACAGCTGACGG
The DNA here is from genome assembly GCA_905231905.1 of Symbiodinium pilosum. Classification (NCBI taxonomy): domain Eukaryota; class Dinophyceae; order Suessiales; family Symbiodiniaceae; genus Symbiodinium; species Symbiodinium pilosum. Next base: position 78,891 of record CAJNIZ010008513.1, read on the forward strand.
CCCAATTGTAGTTGCATGTAGCTGCTACTAAGCCAGACTTTTGTTCATTTTTGATCATTGACAGGATTGCTTCATCCCAGCCGTTGGAGGTGTGTGCGTGGGATCCCGCTCTTGCAGATGATCCTCTCAGCCTCTGTATTGACAACGGTGGACGGGGAAGATCCATCTCAGTGCCACGAACTGTTTGCCATACACCCCAAGAAAGTGTCCGAGTCCCACAAGAGCGCTAACCTGACCATTGACGTGTGGACTGTAATTTGGGGTAACTATAAACCACGCGCCAAATTAAGACCCTTCCCTGCAAACCCAAGCCCCAGTTCTTGAGCCACATCACATTGTTTCAAGAGAGGCCAATAAGTGCCGGGACGAATGACCATCAATATCCATCAGCAACTTTCAGCATGAGTTGGGCCCTGAGTGGAAGCCATACCGTAACTCCATTAGGCTAATAGCTACGCTGGCTCGTTTGCAACTGTGAGTTCGAGATCGCTACTTACATGTTATGTCGCTGCAGCACTGCCTGGTGAGGTCCTTGATGATTGCATCCTTCTCCTGCTTCTCTGCTTCTGTCAAGACCTCGCGATCTAACTCTGGACAACACATGCTCTGCTATTGCACTTTCACTCAAACTTCTTCCTAAAGGGTGGGAATGCTTCTGAAAACCACAGGAACCATCATCAGCAGTAAACATATGAACGTAATGGGCGTGTTCAAGCTCTGAAGGCGCCGAAATCTTACGGGAGCGTTTCGTGACGTGCATCTGTGCCCTGAAGCCATGACATTCGAGGCCGGACGACCACGAGTATAGCAAGGCTTCTGCCATCTCAGACATGCGGTGTGCCCACCAGTGCCCGCAAATGAATATATTTTTCCCGTAGTTCAGGGGATCCTCTGTGTTCTTCCGGTATTTTCTTTTTTGCGAGCAGTAAAGTTAGGCTCACTTGCCACTGATCTCCGAAACGCCGTCCTGCGACCTCCGCTCGATACACGATGCAACCGCGGATTTCGTGGTTGACATATCATGATCAGATGTGCAACCTTATTACTTTCTTATTGCAGAATGATGAGGACAGTACCCATAAGCGCAATGTTGCAGTAGGATGAGCTACTGTCATGAAAATAAGCCTAGCTTGATGTGCAAGATTTGCATGTATCAAAGTTACAGTTAAGCAGTCCCCTCGCAACTCCCCGGATTTGCTGGAAAATTGAATTTGGCCCGTGGTTGACTGCTGGAACAAAACATCAAAATGGAAACGCTCCCAGTGGCCCATAACTGACAAACATGTTCTTGCGACACAAAATGCAGCTGCACATGGAAATGTTAGCGCATGTTGAGTGAGTCAGATATATCCAAAACGAAAGTGGCGGGTAATTTGCTGAGATTCAAGTTGGGTACCAAATATAGCCTGCCATATTATCATGTCACATTCAGTTCGGAGAATAACTCGTATCGATGAGTAGCTGTGACCTTTAGACCAAGCAATGCTCACTTCTTTCTATCTTAGACAGCTCATACAATTGGTCGATTCCAACACTACCGATGATGGCTCTCTGACTTCACCATGCATGAAAATAGCAGACAAATTTGCCGCTGAGCCTCATAAGAGATCGCCGTTATATGAATACGTAAAGCTTTTCAGTCGCGAACCTTCACCTAGGCCTTCCAACGCGCAACAGCCCGGACCCCAAAATAATGCGCGCACACGCCATTCGTATTTGGGAAATCTAGGGAAGTAAAAACCAGGCCTTCAGCCCTCATGTTTCGCGATTCCGACATGAAGGCACAAACATCACTTTAATACTCAAATTGTCAAAGCTAATGGAAAATTCTGCTCCCTGCTGCCTGATCTGCCGCGTGCACCGAAATAGTCAAACATAATGACGGCGACGACGGCAGTGGGGAGGGCGGCTACGGCGACAACTACCACGCCCGCTACTGTGAATGGGAGCACAACAAAGGCAGCAGACAACCCTGCTGCAATCGCGACCGCCGCTTCCACCACCACCGCCGCGGCCACATCTGCTGCCACTAAAGCCAACTCTGCTGCTACTAGGCAGTGTTAACTAGAGTGATAAACTCACAGTACACAAAACCCTAAACCCAAATCCATGAGCCCTCATCTACTACCTCGTCAAGCCACAACATGTGGGGGTTGTCCAATATTCCCTTTCGCCGCCCTTTCGCGGACCTTTCGCGGGCTTTCGTCCGCAGCATATTCTTGAGATGTGCAACAAACCTTA
>CAJNIZ010008513.1:96218-110089 GCA_905231905.1 Symbiodinium pilosum
GGTGGATACAGGAAATCTTGCACTACCATACATACCTGATACCCCAAGAACTACAATATCATAGCTTACGGGTTCAAGATCTGGGCGCTTGACACTTTTATCGGCAGTCATGGTATTGGCAAGCGGAAGATCTCCCAAATTCTTCCAAACAGAAATACTGCAAGAAATCATGATCGTTACTTAGAAGCCAGCTGCGCAGTATCAGGAATTGCACGAAAAAGAGCAGACGAGCTGTGTCTGAAAGCCTATGTGGTTCCCGAGGAAAGAACTCCTCACAGGGCTGCTGTGTTTTCACATCAAAGCTGACCTAAACCCCAAACCCTCATCCCTAAACAGTGTGGTTGAAGGACCCATGGCCGGGGCTGAGCTGCAGGCGATCATGGTTGTATTGGCTGTTGAGGCCAAGGAAGACCTCACAGGTGAGGGTTTAGAGATCCAACAGTTGATGCTGCACCCTAAAGAGTCCCCCATGGCCGCATTGTACTAGAACACCACAATTCCCAAGGCATAAGGCACTTAGGGTCACCCAGAATTGTTTGCATCAACCATAAGCCGAGAGATAACCTCCAACCTCCATTTCATTATCCATGTTCTTTTCCATTTGATGCTCCGTTGTTGCAAAAGACCCCTATGTATCATGTGCCCCTATACATCCCCACAACCTCCCCTATTTGCAAGGACTTCGGAATCCACGGACACTGAACACACTTGTGATGGCCGCCATCTTGTGCACATCCCTTTGAAACGTCTCAGAAACACATTTTTGGAAAAAAACTCAGTATGGACGTCATAGGCCCTAAACCCTAAACCCTAAACCGAGTCATAGGATCTAGGGTTCCAAACTTAAAAGCCCTTGCCATCAACCATCGTTACTTGGCACTGTTACTGAAAGGACGCAACCTTCTGTGCAACAGGAAGTTGCTAAACCCTAAATCTCAACCCCTAAACCCTAAACCCCAAATCCTATACTCCAAACCCAAATCCTACAGTGTCTGGGTTTGGGGCTTAGGGTCCTAGATGATTAGGCGGGTTTAGGTTTACTACTAATAATGAAGGGGGTTCTCGGGGATTGGTTTTTGGTTTTAGTAAAGAATTCCCAAGTGTCTTCACGGGTTACGTAGGCACAGCACATCTGAAAGTCTGGAAATACGATTGAATCTACCCCGGCCCCAGCTTCATCACTGAAGTCGCAAACTTGAGGTCTAATCACGTCAGATGTGTATTTTGCAAGCAGAGGCGCAGAGGTAAACTTACAAGACACAACTCTTCTACACAGGATGCTTCACACTGAGTTTCAAAGCCTTTTGTGAAGCCTGATGCCCTACTGGCCCTACTCCGTGCTGGACTTTTATTCGAAGCGCCTCAGAGGCATCAACGGCGATCACCCGCCGGAAGATCTCTGAGAATGCCTGTTAAGGGGTACTCTCTTCAACTAGGTTCCCCAGGAACCCCTTAATAGTAAGGCTTCAGGGTTTAGGAGTACGAAGTAAACCTGCCCCAGGACGGATTCTGCTTCAGGCAGCTTAGATTTTGGTAAGAACTGGTGTAGTACATTTTCAGGGGAAGTACATGGCTATAAGGTGGTTGGAACCGCCGGGTCAAATTTAGCTCCTTAGACCTCCATGTTTTGTTCGTGCCTCCTAGATCGAGACTGCTGACTCAGGGCTTGTGGCTAATTACACCTATATACAATAATTCTACAGGCAATCTGGGACCGTAATGCCGGTAATTATTCGCTTAAAGCCACCCCAAACCCTGTGAAATTTCAGTTTCCATTTCATGTTTCATTGTCTTTTCCACTCGATTCTCCATTATGAGGAATCAAGGACCACAATGTTGGTCGTTGCTTAGGTTTCAGGAGCTCTACACCCCTAAACCCTAAAGCATTAAACCCTAAATCCTGAACCCAATCCTCACCATGATGAGGAGGCATTAGCGACATCATTCTGGCTGAAACCATTTGAGCTACAGTCTAAACTCCTAATATCCTCCTCAATTCTCCCCATACTACTACCCCATATACTCCCCTAGTTAACCCCTTTTGAGGAGTGTAGATTATAGCTCATTTCCTGCAACCCCAATGACCCACAGCTTTATGGGCTTATCCCAAACCCTAGGAAGGTAACTACTACCAAGCTGTAGGTCACTGCGAGGGCTTAGAGTTTAGGGCTCTTGTCTTCTACCGCTACCATTGAGGGTTCAGGGTTGGCGACATGTCTCGCAACTTATCGTTCACAGGTTTCTCCTGAGGCCCCCGCGCCGCTGCTGTAGCCCCGATAGCTTCCGAGCCTGGTATGGCTAGGATTGTAGAAATCTGTAGGGATCTTGAGGGTTACTTCGAGGGTCAGCCGGACTTAGTAAGTAGGTTAGTAACCCTTATAACCCATATAAGTTATCCCCCTTATTAACCTACTAAGTCCAGCTGACCCTCCAAGTAGGTTTTAGGACGTATGGTTTAGGATGTAGGGTCTAGGGATCTGGAGGAATAGAAGAGCTCATAGCCACTTCCGGATTATCAGAGACCACTCTGTGTTGGCTATTTCTTTTTGGGAGAAGGCACCGTAGTGGTGGCTTGGGATCTGTTCTTTGGGCTCAGGGTTTAGCGTCTTGGGCTTTAGGGCCCTGGGCTTAGAGGCTCAGAAGTCTAAGCGTGAAACAGTCTGGTCGATGCTGAAGCAACCAGACGAACGCACCATCTGGCTAGCAAGGGGACATGAGCGAAGGGTTAGCGGCTCTTGTTAAGGAACTTAAAGTAAGTTATCATAGCAAAAACAGTATTGTTTACAACCCTTTTTTGCATCTGATAGTAGGAGCATCTTCCAAGACCCCCAAACCCGAGACATATCCATATAGCTCCAAACCATAAAACGGCAATTAAAATGTAACTCACTTTGTTTTTTTAAGTTCATCAACGGCCACTCAAGCAAAGGGGCATCCACAGCTAGAAGCTTTGCGCTGCCGACCCAGGTGACAGCGTACATCTGGGTTTCCAAACGTCTGGGGGCCCCTTTTTGGGGGTTCTCATCATCCGGATTGGGGTCTATGTGGGTCTATATTGACCCTAAACCCTAAACCCTAAAAGCTAATTTAGGAACCCAAGAGCCCGAAAAGTCGAGGTTTAGACTCCAGCAGGGTCCATTCTGCAGCGCCAGCAGAAGCGAAAAACTGGCGCAGGTCCTGGCAAAAGGGTTCTGGGTTTAGGTTTTAGGTTCTGAATATATGGACGAGGATACTGTAGACTGTAGACTGTAGAGGCCTGAGGCCTCTTTGATCACACGGAACAGTCAAGTGGAGAAGGAAGGGAAAACCGGGCCTAGATAGGGGCTTTTAGGGATTGCAAAGGCCTGAATAATTAGTTAGGAAATGCTATTCTAGAGCTATATAAGGATTGTAAGGGAGTAGAATTGGTAAGTTAAGCTTCTACACTAGAGTATAAATCTTGCCTCGCCGCCGCACCCTGCGAGAGAAGGGCCGGGCATTCAGAACACCAGACCCAAACAGGTTCAGGATTTTCTTGCAAGCCCAGTTACCTACAGTTCTGTAACCTTTTAACTGAGGTGAAGCTCGGAGAGTTTGGTGAGTTGCAAACTTCGGATTTCGGTGCCATTTCAAGCTACAAGGTGACTAGGCTTATAACCCTGCATATTAATTACTAGTCCTAAACCCAAAGCCCTGACATATTACTAGTCAGTAAGCCTCGCCCTGCATAGTTGGCCCATGTCTAGCACGTCCGGAACCCCAAATTTAAACCTGCGCAATACCCTCGCCAAATGATAGCACCCCTATGCATCTATGGAATGGCGGTACTAGACTGAACAAATTCATTGTTGTTGGGGGTGGGGGTGGGTGTACTGTTCCGGGGATGTAATTAACCCTGGATGATGAGAAACCCCAAATGTTATCCAGGAAAAACCATGAGGCAGCGCAGCATGGGTGGACAAAAGCACGCGGGTCGCATGCCAAGGGTTCCTTATGGATCCTGGGGACATGTTGCGTCTAAAGACTGCCTGTAGGGCCCCCCCCATGTAGATTACAAAGCGGATATTTTGAGAAACTCCCGTTTTTCCCTGAGCCTGGAAGCTACGAATTTCATTGGGTTTTGGTAACTCTTTGTTCTACGGCAGCCATACTTCCGATACTTCCCAGGGCACAAGTCATCTTACCAAACGGCTACAGGAATCCAAGCTGCAGCGAGTTGTGGAGGTTTCCCAACAATTTAGGATACCTTTTTGGGGGTCCCCATAATAAGAACTATAGTATTTGGGGGTCTATATTGGGGTCCCCCTATTCCGGGAAAATACCATGTGGTCTTGTTTTTTGCAACGCAAGCGATCATCCACATCGTTGAATCTTCTCGCGGATCTGATCTTCCCCCACATCCGCGATTGTGTCCGTGTTTCGCCTGGGCGCGCTGAACCCTTGTGTAGGTGTCATTATAAACTTTCCACGATGCCTATTTTCATCTTGGGACCAGATTTTGAATTCACCGCCTGGTCGCGATACCGCAACAATGCAACCCCGCTGCCCTTATGGGGGAGTCATTCTCGTGACCAGTCATTATGACGACAACAAGTATACAAAACAAAGCAGGGGGTTGCGCTTGAGGGATTCCTGGAATCAGCAGCAAGGGATGAACACGAATGTTGTGTTTTCTCTGCTCTGCTTCGTAGCACCAACTTTTTTCTCAAGACCAGGAAACACTGAGACCGAAAATGTCTGGCGCAAGGTCAGGATCTTTAGTTCCAAAAAAATACGCAGCCCGCCTGTGAATCTCGGCATCGTTGGCCTCTTCTAGATCACGCGTGCGAAGCCTTGGAAAGAAGTTGTGCAAGCATTGGAAGGCGTGAAGACACGGGCTAGTTGATGCTCCTTACCGCACATGCTTCCACTGAAGAAGCTTCACATCTGGACTCGGCAGGCATCGGCAGGCTATACTACCGGAAATGCCGCCGCACAAAATCTGAAAAAATACAAAATTCAAGGGGCCACTGTTGATTCCCAACTCCTAGATTGTCCTACTTAAGCAGAACACTGAGCCATCCAACCCTAAAACGAAGCATGGCAGGCTTTGGTGAAAAGAGCCGGTACTCGATAACAATGGCATCCAACCACAAAGTACTTGGTACATGTTGGGTCCTGCCCCCACCAATTAACTGTGCATGATAGGGGTCATATTAAGGCTATATCTAGTTATGTTCTAAATCTTATCCAGCTGTTAATGGGGGCAGTACCCAAGGTATATGTGCAATTTTGGCAGGTATTGGGGAGGCCGTAGCATGCATGTTCAATGCCCGCAAGAGCGGCGCATGCGTCGGCCCTACACCTGATCTTGTGGTCATCCCTTCCCAGAAGTATCAACTCTTTCTTTGAAGCGGCTTCAAATAGATTGGGGCATATCTTCTTAGAACAGACTTCCTGTGACTATCTACAAAAGACTTTATATTTTGGTGCATGTCCAATCTTAGGGGATGGAGGGGGTTGCTTGTAGGGGGATATGCATCATTTCCCAAGTCAGACCCTGAGCCCTAAACTTAGCCTGCGCAACTCCTTGGCTATGTCCTGGTGGCTAAATGCCTCACTCCAGCTGAAGGTTTCCAAAAATCAGATGTACTTTTGGGCTTCCTATGATACGGATAATAGTATTTTTGGGGTCCTTATGAAGGTCCCCTTAGTGTGGGAAACTACCAGCTGAAGGTCTAGAAGGTACTGCGCAGGTAGGTGGTCCTTCACCACCTTACATGCGCTGTTCCCTGGGAATTGCAACAATTGGGGGATCCGAAGTGATGCACGTTTTTTTACATCCACCTCTATCAACGCGAAGGGAAAATCTGAATTCGAAACGTCAAACCCCTTGAATGTAGTGGGTCAGCTGAGATTCAGGTGCAGCGCTGGACGCGGCGCTGAAGATACCACCTGCGTCTCTTGGAAATGGTTCAGGATTCAGGGCTTACGATTCGCTGTGATGTGGCATATGGGCAGGAGATTGTGCCTCCACAAGAGCTTTGGAGCGCACCTCTACGGCGAAATGCAACCATATAGGGGGATTGCGGAAGGCTTCCCTTTCACCTACCCCGCACTGTCTGAGGACACCAAACCACTCATACCGCGTTTTTTTACACTACGGACTTGGTCTTCATGAAAGAGATTCGGGAAGCTTACAACAACCCTGTTGAGTAGAGGCCTGGGGTCCTGTCTTTCAGAGCCTACCTACCGCAGGAGGGTCTTGGCTGAGAGGCATACGGAAGAGGTCCTTGGCCTTTCCATACCAACATACCCTGTGCTAAACCCTAGATCCTAAACCTTAAATCCTAAATCCTAAGCCCTAAACCCTAAGTTCGAAACCCTAAGCCCCAGATCCAAAACCCTAAATCCTAAACCCTAGATTCTAAGCCCTAAACCTTGCACCCTTAACCGCGTGTGGAGAGGCCAGGGTTGACCTGCGTTACAGCGGTTGGGTATAAGCGCCGCTCACACGGTTTAGGGTTTAGGGTTTATGTTTAATGGTTAAGGGCTAGGCTTGGGGTTTAAGGTTTAACCACTAATGAAGCACAGGGTATATGAAAATTCCATAAGGGTCTATATATATATATACATGTATATATATATATACATATTCTGATTTTGCGCCAGCAGTGCGGGGGCTGCCCAGAGGATGCCACTTACTACAGTTGCAATATGTTATATGAGGGGGCCTTACGTGCTTACAGGGGGGGGGGGGTTATGGGGATGTTTCAAGGTATGCAGGAAAGCACAAGAGTTATCTAGGGCCATCTAGGTTTTCCAAGAAGGTCAGGGGTCCATTTCTGGCGGCCCTACTGATAAGGATCTCAGAATTCTAGGGCAGATTATGTAGACCATGGGAACCCGAAGTTTTGGAAGCTACCATATCGGGAAACTGTTCTGAGGTCGGGAAGTATACCATGCAGAGTGTGCGCTGATGGCTTCCAGAAAATGAAGATTTCCAAGCAATAGCCGGCCGCAATATGAACCCCAACATGCCGTAATCCTGGGCGCTGGACTTAGGGTTTAGGGCAAAACAAGCAAGCCCAAGGAGAGACCCACAATTTTGAAGATGCCTCGCACAGCTACGATGTCCTGGAGTCTGGGGAAATTTAGGTGCTGATGACCCCACAGAAGCCTTACACAATCCGCCTCTCAGATGGTAACTCCCCATCAGAAAAAAGGTCTCTAATAGAGAGCCCAGATGATTGCCTGTGTTCCTACGTGGTGTTTTCCCTCTCCTCCCTAATAACCAGAATTGAGCAAGTTTAAGCTTTATTGTAGAGACCCAAAAAGGAAGCCCAAAAAGGTTTAAGTTCTTCTCTTGGCTAAGTAAGTTCCCAAAATTAAAGGTACCCCAGCATAGACCCAACAAAATACTATAATCCTTACTATCGGGACTCCCAAAAGGTACCCCAAATGAGAGACTAACCATGAGGTTGAACGTTATGCTTTGTTTAGGGTTTAGGGATCTTAGAATCCCTATATAAAATCCCTAGAATGCCTCTAGTTTCCATTTTCTTTTTCATTATCCCAATGTTACCTTATATTAAACCCTAAACCCTATCAGGTTTCGAGCACCGGATTTCAAGGTTTGGGTTGGGAAGATTTTTCGCGGCCTCGCCCCGTCCTTATCCCAAATGGTGGTGGTCTGTACGTGTGTATATCTATATATGTATATGTAGAGATTTTATATACATATATATATATACGGACAAATATATATATATATACACATACATACATGCATATATGTGTGTATGTATATATGCATACATAACTTAAATAACAAACAGTCCGACAATGGCCTTCTGACAAGCTTGAGCTCCACACCCACAACGTGGTTACCAGAGTACAGGGTTAAGCTCATAGAGGATTAGGGATACAGGTTGATGATGGCGGGCTTCGGGTCTAAAACCTAAACTCGGGTTTAGGGATCAGCCTGTTCCGTTTTGTCGGGCGGAAGCGGCAGCTCGATAAAGGACTCCTAGCAAAGAGGATGTCTCAGATCAGGGGTCAGAGTTCTGGATGCATCCGCTTACTCTACTCAAGAGCTGTCATGTAGTGCCTTCATGGCTAGTAGGTTAAAACACGTTACCCCAATACAAAGTAAACCCCAGAAGAACTACGAAGGAGTCATTGGGTAGAAATCTCTCCCCGACGGAGGCCTAAGAATCAAGATCTGAAAGCTACCTTTTTTGGGAATGCTTGGTAATGGGGGTGGGAAGCGGCAGGGGGTATTCATGGGACAAGAGAATTAGTATTTTCTATACATATCTTGTGATTAGGTAAAGGGTGTGTTCATAGGACGAGGAAATTCGGATTTTGGATAGCGGCTGTGGAGCTTGTTGGCGAAGCCCACCTTGGAGGAGCTCAATGATAATCAGTGTTGTCATGCAACACAATAAACATGCCAGTCGAATCATTTCGTTTGGCGCATTCTGGGCTACCTTGCAACCTTTTAGGTCAGCTTAGGTCAGCCCATGGTATCTTTCTGCAGATGAACTCCGCATTTGTTGGGGAAATGTCTTCTTCGGCAGCTAGTTTGTGGCAGCGTCTCAAATGGTGAGTCCCCTGCGACATGTTGAGTGCCATACATGAGTAGTGTTTCTTCATGGCTGAGTCAACGCCACAATGATTTAAGATAATACTCGAATGAAGTGCCTGTTGAAGAAACCCCAAACCATCACCTGCATGAATTGCATGGAAGACCTGTTCGGGCTGAGTCGTGGCAAGATGCCCAGCTGGTGCATGTTAGGTTCTCATCGTAAGGTTCTTACATCAGAGGCCCCCCTTAGGGACACTGGAGACATACGGGGAGCACGCAGGGACCAGAAGCCTCATGTTTGTGGTAGGGCTTAATAGTTACTAATATCAATTTAAGGACTGACTGGGGACCCTAGAATCTCATAAGCATCCAAGGAATCTCGCCCAAGATATAAAAAACAGAAAATACATATCAGGACTGGCATTGCCATGGTGCAGACAGAACTTCAGACTGCGTCATCCCTGCTGCGATAAGTAGGCCCTTACCAAAGGGCCTGAAAAAGTGGAACATTGCCATGGGACGGATGGCACCCTAACTGCAGCATTATCAGGAAACACATGAGTGAATATTCAGGGCCCCAGGTTACTGACTGGACGCTGCGTTCCCAATCCCCCTGCCTCTCCACTGGCCAGCACCACCTGACTGATGATAAAATTGTTGGGTGTGCCGAAGCTAATGTATCAACCAAACTGGAGTTCTGTCAAGTAAGCGCAAAATGCATCCACTTCACTTCACTGAGTGCCTCTACCTTACCCCCAGCCGTGTCCACCATGACACGAGCTTTTAGGCGTGATTGCGAGGTTTCGCAGTCATGGTGGAACGTGCAGGGTTGCGCACTGTGTCTTTCACGTCTTCTGGATATAGTTTGCTAGACTGCCACAATCCCCGGTTGAAGTCAAAATTCAAATCCTAAATAATAGCTTCCATTTCCTTTACCAGTAGCCCTATGTTAAATCCCACGTAATCCAGTTCCTGTTGGTGGATTTTTATCGGTGGCATCCCAAGTAGGACTCGCATAAATATTACCTAAACCCTAAACCCTAGCATCAGGTAACTTGAAAGGGCTCCACCGCACGAGCGGCAACTCAAGTCTTGGGATGTGCGGGTTTCAAAACATCAGGAGCTGTTTCGGGGGCTTCAAAAACAAAAAATACTATGAGCTACGGACTAGAGTTAGGATTTAGGGGTGGACCTATAAGGGAATGTATAGAGGGGTTTAGGGTGGGACCTTTAGGGAACATACTATAACTTTAGTCCAGGGCTCAAATATCGGGGTCAATCTTGGGACCCTGTGTTTATGGAGACCTGCACATGGCTAGTATCCAACAAGGAGGGTCCGTCCCCAAAACGGGCCCAAACTTTGAGGACTCCAACAGCCTGTGCTCATTTGATGCGTGCCTCGCCATCTTCATGGATTAATGAACCCCCTCCCCGTAATAGGGATTACAGTAGGGATTCAAATATTTAGGCCCTTAAAAGGAGGGGTTTTTAATCATGGGTCTACACTATCCTCCAGAAAGAAAGCTATGGGAGCTACGTTTTCGGCGAGAGCAGGCTCTACCATACTTCTTTGAGCAGTACCTGGGAATCTACTTCCCGACAGTCATAGTCCCCTTAAGTAGATAGAGTATGGGGTATGTGCGGATCTTACTATAACATACCCACAGCCATATTCTATCTACTTATGGGGGACTATATGTAGTAGTAAGTAACAAGTTGTATGTATAACACATAAAGCTGTAGGTGATAGGGGTTACAGGAAACCCCTTAAACTTGGATTACATAGTATCTTCCATCTTCTTTTCCAATATGTATATATATATATGTATATATGCATTCCTGCATATACACCTTATTTATATTATATCCCGACACACCCCCTTACAAGGGTTACAGCAATGTCCTTGAACTATCGTCTCCAGCCTTTTCAAGGGCTGCATAGCGCCAATTGGAGAAGCTTTTAGCCCTCACGACCCCATGGGGGGATCTTGGGATCCTTTAGATCTTGCTGGCGCCTTAGGGGTAAGGGTTTAGGGTAAGTCCACCTGACTGAACTTTTGGAACACTTTCGGTTTAGAGCTCTGGAACTGTTCTGCGCTTGGTTGGATTTCTTCGTGTTGCTTGTTTTGTATGGAGATTTCCAAGAAAGAGCTGTCCCTGTCAACTCTTTCTGAGTCGCGGACTGAGGCCAGAGCGTCTGACAAAGCATCTACTTAACTACTCCTCATCTACTCTCAACTGCCATAACCCTGCGTGTATGGGGGTTCACAAAAATCGGGCCGATCATGCTTGAAGCACACAAGACGTAAGCCTAAACCTAAACCCTAAAGCCCTAAATCTTTCACCAACAACGCGGGCACAGGCTGCCTGTTTCTACCTTACATAGTAGTGCTTTATTTTGGTGGTTGAACCGAATAAGATTATTAGGGTTCGGGTTTAGGGTGTAGGGTCTGTCTATAAGATACTTTCCCCAAGAGGAGGATATAATCTATATTGGGTACCATAGTATTCCAGGACGCCAGTCAGTCATATGAGCGCGCAAAAGCTTTTGTGGCCGAGAATGGCGAAATGGAAAACAATTGGGTATCATAGTATCCCCAAACAAGATACTAGTTCGCATGAGCTTTGTACTGCGACAAAAAGCTCGAACTTTCACTCGGAAGCTTCTCACTACCTTGCTAAAATCTTACGTTGCGCTATCTGTCTGCGACGAAGGCTCACCCCAACGGCATCCAATGCCACAATTGATTTCTACAAAGATTAGAAAGGGTTTGGTTGTCGGAAATGATAAACCCTAAATGCTAGCCACTAGTTTCATCCGCTTTAAACCATTAAAAACTCGACATGACCCCGTACTTAGTAGAGTCTTGAGGACTGGCCCCAGTAAGCCCTCAAAACCCTCTTACCACCATTAACTTAAACATACTTAAACCTTGCGTCATCCGCTCTTATAGTTACCACGATGGGTAACTGGAGTGAGATTAGCCTGTTTATAAGGCCACCTTGACAGTTAATGTAACGGGGAATGACCCACCCTGAGCCCTGAACCAGCGTCTGCCTTCGCCAGGGGGCGCCCCGCTGCGCTAAATCCGGCAGAGGTCTCCAAGACGGTCGCAGAAGCTGCAGACAGTGAGGCTGCTTCTGAGGGGTTCCAGGGTGTAGCAGTGATAGATAAAATTTTCCAAGATCCTATGAGGGCTCACAGAGGTTCTTTGAATATTTGGCGGAATTTTGAGCACCTAGGATGAATAGTCATGCATGTAGCATAGATGGGCTCCAGGGGACCCTATGTGAGCTGTGGTCTAAAATCCTTCAAGGGGGTTGCAAAAGGAACCATATAGGGGAGTATTATAGGGCTTATTGAGGAGGATACTAGGGTTTTGGACTATGGCGCATATGATAGCGAGCTTTCCAGCCTTGTCTGTAACCCTAATTACCTGCAGCTCGGTAGAAATCGCCCCCTACATTAGTAGGTAGAGCTGTATAACCGCGTAATAGAAAGTGTACCTAAGAATCTGTAGATAATCATTTGGGGTTACAGGCATGCTCTACCTGCTTGAGGATCTTGGCTTCCATATTCTGACGCCGTTGGAACCATAGCACCTCTCAGGAATACACCTTGATGATAGGGATTCGGCGGGTGTCGCTTAAGGTCTTGTGTTTACAGCTTCTCGATGATCTGAACCTCTTTTCTGGTGGCCTTCACAACGAAGATGCCTCAGCTTTTGTAAAGCTTCCAGAGGAATTCTCGTCTGTATTTCGAGGGTGACGCCAGGTTTGACCAGGAAAGCTATGTCAGCGATTTCGAGAATAGATCTACCATGTCCTTTCAGGGCTGACCTATAGTCCACCGTAAGTAGATAGAATATGGTTTTGGGGGTATATGATAATAAGATCCCCATCACCCCATATTCTAGCTGCTCAAGGGGGACTATGGTTTGAGAACTCCGCAACCGGAAGTTGTTTATCCTGAGCCCGAAGCAGAAGCCCCGCTTGCCTCCACCTAGATCGATCACTTCGCCCTCCTTGAGATCTTCCTCGCCTTCTTCGGTGATGCTAGGAGACAGTACCCCTGGGCATTCAAGACTAGAAATAACACCTAAACTGGGCCCTAAAATCTATACATAGTACCTACTTTGAGCTATTTCAATGCCTAGGGTAAAATCGGGCGTCCAGGAATTGGGCAACCAAACCCCATGGGGATCCAGTAGCCCAATTTCCTTCTGTCTGAAGCTCCTTGAAGACACTGTGAAAAGCCTCGTGAAGGAGACAATTTCCAAATGACTGCTGGGGCTGTTCGATGACTTTTCACCTAGGGGATGTGCTTTAGATCCAGGGGTATGGGAAGGGACAGAAAGATCCTCAAAACTTATGACACAGTGATTTGCACGGCATGTTGGCAATCAGAAGGTGAGCACGTCGTCATCATTAAACACACTTCGGGGACTTCGGGTGCTCGAACTAACTAGGCCCTAGGCGCATCTTTGTAGCCTGCTTTGTCATAAGACCATGTCGATCCCTAAGGGTCCAAGGACCCAAATAATAGGTTTTAGGGCCCAAATACCATTAATATTGTAGTATTTGGGTCCTAAAGCCCTTGGACCCTTAGGGGATAAGTAGAGGGCCAATCATGTCCCGCTGAGGTCAAAGCCGCATCCGTAGGAGGGATGGAAGTTCACAATATACAGATTCTGCTCGGCAAAGATGTAGCCACCTCACATTTAGGCTTTCCAACTGTACCAGATTCAGGGTTGAGGGTTAAGGAGGGATTAGAGCATAGGTGGGAGGGGCGGCGTGTACATAGCTTGCCCGGTGCTTTTGTTGCGTGATGTCATCTGTAGGGTAGTGCTACGGGTCAGGGGGGTGTTCCGGAGCGGTGGGTGGGGTGGAGGGTGGGGCTTGTCGGAGAACGGCGAACATGAAGCTCAGAAGTTGCTAGTCTAGAGGTTCGAAGAACGTGTCTTCATGCCGCTGCTCTTGAGGCTTCTGCGCTGCCATGATACTGGTTCACATGCTGAATATTTATGAGGGCCTTTGCAGCTGCTCTTGGTCATTGTTTGTGCTCGTCCTGTGTAGTGTGAATATCTAGTGCTTCCTTGTTTGCGTCCGCATAAGCTCCCCGGAGCCGCGAAAATCTCTCATGCGTTTAGTGCTGTGACCATGTTAGTTACTAGTACTCGTGACCATTACTTCCATCAGAAGTATTACTTTACATCAAGGTTCATTAGTAACAATGTCATTACTATGGTTAGTATTATTGCGACTACTCTTGTCTTGCTTCAACCACATGGGGGTTGGCCAATATTCCTTCTCCCAAAAACAA
>CAJNIZ010008514.1:0-10850 GCA_905231905.1 Symbiodinium pilosum
TTGGTAATATGGTTTGGGTTAGTATCCCCCATATTGGTACCTAGGACCCCTTGGGAACTGGGGAGACCTCAAAAAAACGTGCGGGTGTCAGGACGCCGGCGATGGCGGCAGGAGCCGAGCATGGCAGCTGTTCCTGGCCGGGCGGCCCATGTGAAATGATCAAGAGGGGACCCTCAACTCTCAAACTGCGCTTTTGTATAGCTTGCAGCTGCAAAGCAGCTTGAAGGAGTTGTACTTGGGGCAGGGGGACTTAGTAAGTAGGTTAAGAACCCCTATAACCCATGTAGTAATCCCAATTATCCCCATGTTTAGCCTACTTACGAAGTCCCCCATAAGACCCTCCAAGACAGGAAAGGGTCATCTTTGCAGCTCACTTGATGTGGGGATTTCCTTCAATTCATGGTAAACGCAGGTCCCTAAATCTCGCCATTTTTTGGCTGCAGCAATATAGGCCAAGCACCATGTGCTGCAAGTGTTTTATCTGCGTTTCGTGGCCTTTCGTGTGTGCGCCACGATGAGCTGATGGACTGTATAAGCATTAAGGTCCTACTGGGGAATAAGAGGGTCTAAGAGCCTAAACCCTAAACTGGGGAGTAAGAGGGTCTAAGAGCCCGTCTTGGGAGGAAGCGTAGGTGGTCTGGTAGCGTAGGTAGCGAATGACAAGGGCTCAGACGTCCGTAGGCGTATGTCGCAAGCGGTAGCTCATGGAGTCTAAAGTCTGGAAAGAATTCGTGGCATGGTTGCACTGCGGACAGTGCACCTATTTGCTTCGCTGTCACAATTTTGCAGTCGCAGAAAAGGTCTACTATGTGAGCAGCATATAGACGAGGTCTGTCAGTCACTGAATCCCCCTCAGCCCTAGACCCTGAACAGCTGGTAATTGCAAGCTTCTGACGTCACATGGCTCAAAAGGAACGGGGTGCATATGTTTGGCCTGGGCTGAACACCGGCCCTTAGGCAACCCCGGAGGGTGTGCAGAGTTGGCCCATGCTCATGGGTAAGTTTACCTCAGTTGGCTGTGTAAAAGCAGCCAAATTCAAAAGCTTCAGTTACCAATTGTACCAATCTCAATCAGTTAGGGATTGTGTGCGCATGAAGAGGGCACACTGGATCAGTCTGAGTGCAAGCTAGATGCATGGGATTTTTGTGAGGTCCTTTATTGATGACCCCATGTAATTGTTGCACTGATCCACCCTAATCCTGGTGGAAAATGCGAGCCGGAGAAGTGCCGAAACCCGCTGGACACTTACGACACCTTCAGGCAGGGAGGAATTCATCCCCGATAAACAGGGAGGAATTCATCCCTACAGCAGCGCTTTGGGAATTTTAGTGCTAGTCCCTGTATTACATTCCTTCATCCCCTGCCAACTGCGCCGCGTTGGCTTCGTGCATGGCCCTGCAGAAGGCCAGGTAAGCTTCTCATCTATGAGGGTTTCTCGGGACTGAAACAAAAAGGGAACTCAAGGTCTTAAGTGTTTAGGGTTGACGTATGGATGCTTTGCAATTTTGCTCTGCCGAGGGAGGTTCGTGCTTTGCTCTGGGCGTGGCTGGGTTTCTGAAGCTATAGGGTAGTTTCCCAGAATTTAGGGTACCTTTGTGGGAGTCCTAATAGTAAGGATCATAGTGTTTCGGGGTTTATATTGGGGGTCTACTTATTTGGGTACCATAGGTGTGGTGAACAGCAATATCCTTTTGAAGATTGGTGCAGGAACACCGCGCTAAATACACTGATGAGGCCTTGGGCTGGACTGAAGTTAGGAAGTCCTAAAATGCTGTGTAGTCTTCTGTCTTGAGTAGTAAACCTTCCCATCAACGAAGATTGCCAATACAGCGTCGCTCTTTTCATCATCTTATCTTTGGTCAGCAGGGAGTGAAGAGATGCGTTTAGGGTTTAGGGTTTAGGGTTGAATAGAAGATGGGAATTAATACTACGCTGTTGGGGTTATATAAGGATCCACTGCTTCAGGTACTGCCCCCACCCAGTAACAGTCGATATTGGGGGTCCGATTAAGGGCTATATACAACCATATTATAGTTATTATCCAACTGTTACTGAGGGGGGGCAGTACCCAACTTAGAAGTATCAATCGCGGCCTTTAGCTCCGAAGTAATGGGTTCAGGCATGGACCATTAGGCCACTGCTGTATCATGGGTTCCCCTGCTACCCCCTCCCCCCAACCCCTCCGCTAGGTTAGCCTTAGGTAACTCTTAGTAACTTTAATGTACCCTGAACCCTAAACCCTAACCCCTAGGACCCGCTATTGTAGGTATCTAGGATGTCTAGATGTGAGCAAGGCTTGACACTGAACTATGATCATGGTTTTCCTACTGCCCCCTCACCCCCCCCATGTGACCCCCAAGGCTTCCACCTAAACGCTAAACCCTAAATCCTCAACCCTAAACCCCGAACCCTAAATCCTAAACCCTACGTAAACCCTAAACCCGACGCCCATTCGGAGGGGGAGGAGTAAGTAGGGGATCCCATGACATGAGCCTCTTGCAAGCAGAGGCCACTGTTGAAGGAGCCTGACTCGCCAAAGAAACACGTTGGTTAAATAAGGGCTTAGGGTTAGGGAAGATTATAACCCCCAAGCCCTATTCTAATTAGATATGCCCATACCTTCGACAATGAGACAACCGTGAACAGTCGACTGCAAACCCCAATGGCTGCAGTTGTTTTGCTGTCCAATAGCTGAACACGCCATCAGGCCCTGCAATAAAGCTGCACAAGCTCCTCCAGAAGAGACACTGGAGTTTTCAAAAACAAGGGGCCCCTTCCTGGAAGTCCCAACAGAAGGAACTTCAGTTTGTTGGAGTACATACGCGGGACCCCTGTTTGGAAAGTTCCCCAAACAGCATGTAGCGTCACCCAGACGTGCAGGAAATATATTGTTGGATGGCACCTTGAGAAATAATTGCGCTTGTTGTTGTTGTGGTATCTATTCATATTTTTGGGGGTGGCCTTTGAAGATAAGGATCTCTCCTAAATTAGTCCCATATGTGTCCTTGTATTCGTACATGAACCTCTGTAATTATTCGGTCTGCCCCAGGAAGTCCTATAATACATGCAAATCTCATTTGCGACCCTTTTTGCTCGAATGCCAGGTGAAACATGACTGGCCATGGTCCACTCTTGGGTCGTGACCTTGGCATGCAGAGGGTTTCGGGTTTAGGGTTTGAGGGGTTTGGGGTTTGGGGTTTAGGGTTTAGGGTTGGATGGATGTGTTCGAAATCGATTGTACGTAGGGTCGGGATGAAGATATGGTAGTTTCCCAACATAGACCCCACAATACTATAGTCCTTATTATGGGGACCCCCAAAAAGGTACCCCTACTTTTGGGAAAGTCCCATGTATCGTACATTGCAGTCAGTCCCGCGGACGGTGGATGGATGTTCAGTTGAGCTAGGCTTGGCACTACTAGGGTTTAGGGTTTAGGGCTGTCTCCATTTAGGAGGGCCCCAGAATCACAATACCCATAATTCTGGCTCCGCAGTCTATTTCGAAGCCATTGTAAAATCTGATTTAAAAAGCGATAACAGTACCTTTCAGGTGTTTTCCGGGAATATGATACTTGTGGGTATAGTTATGCTTGTGTTCCGGCGGCGGGGTTTAAAATGTTTGTATAGTCGCTCATGCGAAGCCAACATCAAACCTTATGGCTTTGCATTCGTTTCGCAGACTTGCATTCGGAGTTCTCAGTGCTCATTACACTGTGCAAGGAATCCTGTTTCGCAGGATCGGCTACGCCTGTTCCCGCCATTGAAACATCATTGTTGAATTGGAGGTAATGTGGCCATGCAGATAAGCATCTCACAGCCACAGGTCAAAGTTTAGCTTCGGGGCTGAACGGGTGGGGTGTGCGGAGCTCCAAGCTACTTTAGCAGGCTGTGCTCAAATCGCTCACATTAACTACGTACTAATTCCAATTTTTTGTTGTCGCTACATTCGGTTGTCCTTGTCAGTATTGTGATAGTTATAGCAATTACTCGTACTCCTACTTCAGAAATATTGTGATATTGTTTTTATACACGGTATCATTATTTCGGCTCTGGGTGACTCAATATGCCGTTCTGAGGGCCCCTCGCGACTACCTATGCCGAAGGGGCATACTCTAGTGTAGAGTTTGGCAGGTTAGGCCCCCCATCCGGGAATACGGAATAGTAGGAACACATAGTCGCCAGCACGCTCTTGACCCCGAAGCCTACGCTCAGATTTTAAAGGGTGGGTCGATCTTCGGCGGTAATGTTCAGATTTCGTGGCCTGGCGTACATGCATTGACAGCTTTCGAAAATTTTTCCCTTTTACGTTCATCAGAAAAGGTTCCATTGGTAGATTCCTGTTCGTCGTTTTACAGAGTTTTCCGTGTAAAAAAAAAACTTGTTCGTTCAATTTTTTCCTGGCTCAATCTAGGGTAGGGAAAAAGGTTTACAAAACCTCTTTAAATGGCTTTTGGCCAGGGGAGGGGGTCTAGGATTCGCTGGTTATACAAGGACCTTAAAATTAGTATGGTGGCCATCACCCCTTGTGGTCACTAATAGGTTAGGGTTTAGGGTTTAGGGCTTAACCCAAGGTTTACCGGCTTCAGTTTCTATGGAAACCCTAAACCCTAAACCCTAAAACCCTAAACCCTGAACTAGGTTCTGGTCGCCCTACCTTCGTGTTTGGTATCTGTCACGGGATCCCTGGACCTACTTGGACCTTCAGGATAGTTGCAACTCAGGTATCACTGGTAATCATAACCCAGTTCTAGTTATTATGGTGCCTTAGGCTCATCAATAATTGGAAAATAAGCGCAACTATAACTATCATTGGCAAGCATTCACCGCTTCAAGATCTTCCAGGCGAATTTGGTTAGCATTTTTGTTTTCATCCCTGCTGATCTGAGCCACTGGACATAGTCAGGTATTAAGGAAAAAGTCTAGGCATCTAATCGTCACTCTGTGCAATTGCAGCGATAATCCTGGGTTCGAGTCCCATGTCCTGCGGTTCTTTAGCCGCTGTTGGCCGGATGCCGCGACTTCTTTTAGACAATGCCTGCGGAAAGACATATTCATGGCATAACGAACCTGAGAATACCCCATAGCTTTTTAGTGTGACCACAGATGTCACTTGTGTTTCGCAACTTGCCTACGTTGCCGCTTCCGGACGGCATCCACATTATTTTTCATTATTTTCAATATGTTTCCACTGTTTACGGTCTAGGGTTTAGGCTTTAGGGCGGGTGGGGGGTGCGATGCATGCATGAAGGGCACTTTTTGTGTCCTACGGGAAAACGAGATACACTACGTACTGGTTGAGAAGGATGTAGTTGCGCTGTTAAGGGGGTTGCGTGCGGTCCAGGGCCTAAACCCATTAGTAGCCATGCTACTTCCCTAGGACCCAATGAGTTGCCCATTGGAAATACCCCTAAAGGGTCCAAATGCCTAATAGTCATATACTTACCCAATACCTGCACAATAGATACTATGACCCAAAACCCAAGTACCTAATTATTGGTTACTTGGACCCTTTGGGTATCCGCATTATGTGGGAGTTTCAAAACATAGGGGACACTTAGGGACTCCGGGGAGTAGGGTTTAGAGTTTAGGGTTTAGGGTGGGGTTAGAAGAAGATTAGATACCATTATGGGCTGGAAGCTCCTATGGACCATATAGTCCCAGTTTAGGGTTTAGGGTTTAATTGTCCATGCAGTTGTCCATTTGATCCTCCTTTATTTGGGACTGGTATCCCCATAATACCCTTATACGCCTCTATAGTTTGTGTCGAACAACTACCATGTGAGTAGTATTTTGTTTGGTGATACTATGGTTCCCAATATAGAGTAAGATTACATCCTCCTTTTGGGTATAGTAATTTTATATGGAATATAATATTACTAGGTTCAACCACCAAAAGAAAACGCTACCCATGTGAGGCTATGCAAATGAACACAGGATGGTCCTCGAGGCCATGTCAGTTTTGAACGGCTCTGTTACCACCATGGGCTATTAGACCCTAAAATTCTCTGCTAGGATTCTATTAAGGGTAGATGAGAGTACCCTTAAGGTCTAATAGCCCATAGTGGTACGAGGTGCATTTGGGAATTAGGGTTTAACCTTATACCGCCAAGTATATTGGAAGGTTCATGATAGAGATCCCAAGCAAGGACCTCAAAGTGTTGAAGCCCTTATTCCCATTTCAGACTAGTAGTTCCCTCACCCACTCAAATTTGCTTCTAGGTATATAGGGTCCGTAATATCATTACCATCTACCTTCGTGAGTTATCACGAGAAGTTCCTCAGGGGTCTCATTATTGAAGCCTCATGTTATCCCCTCGGCACAGTAGGAAAATAGTAGGTCCCTGAAATCAGACCTCAATACAGTTACCCCTCTCCCCTACGCTCACTTTTGAACACATGGCTAACTTGGCTGACGCAGGGCTGACTTGGCTTTGTTTTCATTCTGGTTGAGTTTTAGCGTAATTATTCCAACAATAGAGAACCAAATGGACAAGAAAGTAGAACATGAGATAGAACATGAGATGGAAAACTGGGGTTTGTAGGGATGTATAGGGTTCAGGATTTCGGATTTGGGCTCTAGGAGTAAGATGTAGGACTTAGCGTTTAGGGGCCTTTTGTGCTTTCAGAAATTCTTCAAAGGTTTCAGGCTTGTACCCCGGGGTTTTGGGACTCTAGGGGACTAAACGGGCTCATGTAAGGGCTACATTGAGGAAACCTTTTAGGGGTACGATGTTCGAGGTAGAACCCAGAAACCATTGCCCTAAACCCTAAACCCTGAACCCTACACCATTCAGGATTCAGTGAAAGGCTATGAGACTCTCAGTTTGGTGTTCAGGGCTTCAAAATCAAAATAGCTGCCTCATAGGGATGAAGAGGGTTTAGGGTTTAGGGCCCTATAATGGAGAATCAAATGGAAAAGAAAATGGAAAATGAAATGGAAACTGGGATTACATAGGGGTTATTTGTGTAGTATTTTATTTGGGGTGTGCGAAGGCTGATAGCAATTCTTGAAATTGCCTGCTTGCATGATCAAAGAAGACTGCTCAAAAAGCTTCCAGTCAGGTAGCAGTTTTGACTATCCATAGTGAGGACCTGGTAGGCAGGAAAACGGCCCCTGTGGCCAAGGACAGGAGTTGACTGCCCGCCTGTTGTTAACTATACTCGTCGTGCGCATGATTCTCACGACATGTTTGGGTTTAAGCCCTTACCAGAAATTGATTGCTTTGCAAGGGAACTGGCAAAAGCCACTCTTTGGAATTGGGCCGCACAAAGCAACATGTGCATAGGGGAGAAGCTGACTGAGTGGTCCCCGCACTTCAGCCTTGTTTAGGATGATCTTCAGAACTGGGTTGCTGTGAAGTAAATTCATTCGAAGTTACCATATTACATATGGGTGGTTGTCAAAATTATGGTCCCTTTTTGGGTCCCTATAATATTATGGCACCTAATATTTTAGGTACCCAGAAAGGGACCATAATTTTGACAACCACCCATATGGGTATATAGTGCACCATGGGGCTTCCTGAGTATTTTAACTTAATGTAAGCTCCTGAATAACAGCAACCCCCGGAAAGCCCATCTCGCGCCGCTCCTTTGGCTCTGAGTTCCCTTTGGTTCCCATGGTGGGGCGACACAACGGCACCAACAGCCATAGAAGCGGCAACGAAGGAAAGGCATGGCCAGTTGCAAAGATGTTGCTCGCTGGTAGCCCCGTAAATCAGGTTCTAATCCTGTAGCGACTTAGTAGTTAAATGTATGGCCCAACTACATAGGACATGGACGTCGCATGCCAAAGTGTGTGGTAGCTTGCAGTTGCAATCTGCGAAAAAAAAGATGAACATAGTGCCACAGTCGGCTAATTAGCTACGTAGCAACCCCCGTGGTGCTTAGCAACTTGGATAGCTGCACGGTTCAGGGCTCGGAGTTTATGGTTAGATGAGGATATGCCAAGACCATGCAAGCCGTCGGCAAGTCGTGAACACAATCCGTGAAGTCCCGGCCTCCAGCATCCACTACCCAGGGACTTCACGCTCGCTGGGGTCTGGGTTTGCGACAGAGCGTTAGGATCGTACTTGCACTTGTCCAGCGCCCCATGGATGTGGATGACTCTGCAAAGAAGCTGATTGAGACTCTCAGAGCAGCCAGTCGCTTCGATGAAGAGTCAGAGTTGTCAGAGGGTCCCTCCAAAATGTTTCTTGTGTTTTTAGCGGGGTAGTACAGGGTGATATATGGACTGGATGGGCAAGAAAACGTATAGAATATGTAGGAATAGTGATAACCACATCAGGAAGAACATGAACATAGGGCTTTGTGGAGGTATATAATGGATCTAGGTTAGGCCATAAGGTGCAAGGCTAAAGCAAGCTGATCAGTCAAGCGTTACCCGTGTTTACCCGGCAACGGAGAACCAAGTGTAAAGCATTTGATGGGTAGGTACATGTAGGGTTTAGGCCTTGGGCAAGACAGGGAAACCCAACCCCCGAGGACCCCCATGACTACCATTTGACCCTTACAGGGCCCTTATTTCTTAAGGAAGCTTCTCTGGATGACTGAGGGTGCGCTTCAGGATCTCAGGAATGCATGGGGGCCGTAAGAGGGTTTCAGGGGACTGGGATTTCGGAGATCAGGAATCGTTGGGTTCTTGCATATCTTCCTTGGAGCTCTTCCATCCTAGGAAACTAGGGGTTTAAGGTTTAGGATACAGGGTTTAGGGGTTCAGGTTTTAAGGTTTGGAGCCTGCTGGTCTTCAGCCCCATAGTGCTCAGTTGCTATTCAGCCAGACTTCAACTTCAAGCCAGAGCCCTGAAACCCCAAAACCCCGAACCCTTAAACCCGACACCCTGACACCCTGACAGCGTACTTCCTATGAGACGCCAACCGAGTAGGGAGTTCAGACTATAGCTTTTATGGGGATTCTATGGGGGTTCTTACAGAGTTCCACTCCGCAACTCTCCCTCAAGCAGTGCTTGGAGGGTCAGGGCAACCTAGTAAGTAGGTCAATAACCCCCATAGACCCACAATATAGTAACCCTAACTATCCCCATGATCAGCCTACTTACGAAGTCTCCCTGACTCTCCAAGTAACACCTTACTTCCCTAAACCCTTAACCCCAAACCCTAAACCCCAAACCCCAAACCCCAAACCCTAAACAAGCCCTAAACCCCAAACCCTAAACCCTAAACCTGTTGCTTGAGGCTGTCAAGCCGGTCTTATTCACAAGGGTATCCTTCTGAAAGCCAGGGGCTTGTCTCCGGGTTGAGGGGGTTTGGGGATTTTAGGGCTGGGGACCCCAGAAAGGGTTTAGGGTTTAGGGGGGTTTTTACTGTAGGGCTTAAGGGATTTTGGGGTTTAGGGCTTAGGGGGGCTTTAGGGCTTAGGGTTTAGGTGGGTTTCAACCGCTTTGATGAAGGACATCTTGCAACACTTGAGGACCCGAAAAAACTGCAGTTCTTGGGCACTTGGAGGGTCAGGGGGACTTAGTAGGTAGGTTCATAACCCCTATGACCCATGTGGGAACTCTAAGTACCCCCATGGTTAACGACTTACGAAGTCCCCCTGACCCTCCAAGTATAGGGCGTTTGAGGTAGTGCAAGGTTTCTTTCATTCAGGGTTAGAGTGTATTAAATTTAGGAGGATGCTGGGAGCTTAGGATTCAACGCACGTTTATTTGTCTGAAAGCTTCTGTAGAAGGTGAAGATTAGAGTGAGAATTCCTAGCACTTGCTTCACCTGTTCCAACGAGGTCCTGCATGAAGCAGGGGCAACAATGAGGGCTTCTCCAGTTCTTTGAGGTTCATTAGTAGTTATAAGGGAGGTCACTGGTAGAATTACTATAGTTTATGTCCGTTTCTATACTGATCGCGGGGAGTTGTAACCTGCCTTGTGATTAACCTGGTACAGAAGTGATGTCTCAGCTTGACCGGGGCGACATGTGAAAAGGAACTAGGGGTACTTGCAGGTTCATGAGTAGCAATAAGCCCTGCCCCTATGAGGGAATAGCGCGTGGATGATGGATGATTTGTTGGAGCTTGCGACTCGGCTAAGCGTGGGGATGTTCATCCCAACTGTAAACGGGGCCTAGCTCAGCATGGCCTTCCGGAAGTGGTAGGGGTTTCAAAGGATACTATGAGTTTAGGCTATAGCTCACATGGGCTTCCCTGCACCCTGGCACGAACAGAAAAAATGGCATGTTGTTAAGAAGCCAAGGTGCCCAAATACGGGTAGCTAGGTAACTTGCTTGTAGTTCCGCCTTGGTTCTGCCTGGTGCCTCAGCACGCAAGCATAGCAAAGCTTCCTAGGTTACACTTGGCTTTTTGAAGCAGTGCCATCTTCAAGCGCAACTCGAAGCAAAAAACCTTGGTAAAAGGTTCATACAAGCCCGGTTGTTAATGTGTTTTCCATTTGATTCGCCACTCCTTTGGAAATATTCCTTTAAACTTTAGTCCCCTCACAGTCCCTATGCGTATAGCCCTTATGTAGTCCCGTATGCCCTCATATCATCACCTTAAAGGGAGCAACTCTAATCCATGGCGGAAGCATCGCTAAACAACGTTGTGGTGGAGCTGCGCGCGCTGACTGGAGATGCTGGGTTGCTGGTTTAGGGTTCAATATTTTGGGCTGAAGGTTTAGGATTCTCGCGGCCTCTATGGGGGTTATATGGGGAGAGGGTTCCAAAACGCGGGACTCCCTCTTGAATGTCTCTGTGATCAGGATAGCACTTTGTTGGAGTCCTTTGGGGAAACGTCCATATAGGCTATACAGTGTTTAAGGCTAAGTTAGCACCGTATGCATAGCAACATGTATTTTCTTCCCAATCGTAACTTAGTTTAAGGTCCATAACAGCAACCCAG
>CAJNIZ010008516.1:0-14576 GCA_905231905.1 Symbiodinium pilosum
GTTTAGGGATTAGGGATTAAGGTTAAGGGTTTAGGGGTTAGGGTTTAGGGATTAGGGTTTGGGGTTTGGGGTATAGTCCCCCATTTAAGTAGATAGAATATAAGGTTTAGGGTATAGGGTTTAGGGTTTAGGGATTAGGGTTTGGGGTTTAGGGTATAGTCACCCATTAAGTAGATAGAATACAGGGTATATGGGGATCTTATTACGATATACCCAAAGCCATATTCTATCTACTTCAGAGGACTATAGTTGTAGTTAGGGTGAGTCTTCGTGTTGGTAGCAGTGGTAAGATTGTGGTTGTTCCTAGTTGTAGTCATTGTCGCGGTAGTAGTAGTAGTAGTAGTAGTAGCAGTAGTAGCAGTAGCAGTAGGAGTAGCAGTAGCAGTTGCAGTAGAAGCAGCAGTAGTAGTAGCAGGAGCAGCAGCCTTAGTAGTAGTGGTAGTAGTAGTAGTAGTAGTAGGAGTAGTAGTAGTAGTAGTAGCAGCAGTAGTAGCGCCGAAGAGGAAGAGTGCAGAGAATTAGAGATTTCTGATTGAAAGCTCCGAATTTTAGAGAGGTTTGTTCTTGAGCTGTTATAGCTAAGAACTCTGGTAGTTGGCTCGCTATCCATACTTTGCCAGGTACCGTGTGAAGGGTCAGGGCTTTGCCCCTTATGGTTTTGAATTCGCGAGATTTTTGGAGGAATGCAGTTAATGATGCCCGCAGACGTGAGCATTTTTGGGTGGATGGGCATTCCTTGAAATGAGGGTTCCCTTTCTATACTTCGAGCCCTAAACCACAATACTGTAATATGGGCTTGGGTAGTAGCCCCGCTGTCAGAATTTATACGAAGGCGGTCCTATTCGCTGCTTCCCTTGCAAAACAAAAACCGATACAAAAAAACATGATAAGGTTTATAATTCAAGTAATATTAGATTGGTATAATGTAGGCCAACAGGAATCCTTAGGTTCTGGAGTGCCCTGATTCCTTGCAGTTACCAAACGGCTCTTCAGAAAGCTTCTGTTGGTCCAGTGCAACTGAGTACACCCTAAACCCGAATCATGGGGGTACTGTAGTCTCACTATAGAGTATGGAGAATACATATTCCTCTAGCTTGTGGCACTTCACAAAAACAATACAATCTTACTTGGTTCAACAATGAACGAGCGCTGACCAAACGAATATAACCCATTGTCTGTTCCGTTCCCACACTATAGCCCTAGATATTTGTATCTATATGTCCCTATACATCCTTCTAGTTCCCTACATGTCCTTATTTCTCCCCATATATCCTTCTATATCCCTATATACCCCTATCCCTACATCATCCCCTTAAAGGCACCATGTCTTCAGACTAGCTTTGGGTGGCTGAGGGGATGAAGCTTTGAAGTAAATCTCCTCAGGTGGTACACGCAGTGAGGGTGTAGGGTTTAGGGTTCATGGATTTGGGTAATCCCAACCCCACGAAAAATTAGGACCATGCAGCCGTCATGTGATTATAAGAGACTCCTAAATTCGGGGTTGAGGGTTACGCAAAGCCCCATTATTACAAGTGCCACTTTGCAACAACCGTTTCACCCCTGCAAATCCGTTTCAGGAAAAGAGGCGTGGAGGTCATGGGGACTTAGTAGTCTACTTGGGCTACTTGGGTGGTTGTCAAAATTATGGTCCCTTTTTGGATCCCTATTATAATACGGCACCTAATATTTAGGGTGCCCAAAAAAGGGTCGTAATTCATTATCATTATACTTGGTAAGCGCCTCTGACCCTCTAGGAAGCGTCATCCATCGCGCCAACCGCAGGGAGGCTAAACCTAAACCCTGAACCTCGCCAGGGCGTGCGCTTTAGGGTTTCGGGTTAAAGCCTGCCGGGCCATCGCAACCTTCCCCGCCAAGGAAGCCCCATAGAGCTATATGCTACAGTCCTCATGATGAGGACCAACATAGGACCTCCAAGGTTTGGAAACCCTAGACATTAAGGGGGAGACTAGGAGTTTAGACCATGGCTTATATGGGCGTTGTCCTAAGACCTTTGTCTGGTTCTTTACATAGCGAAGAAGCCATAAGCCATAAAAAATGTATTTAAAAAAAAGTGCGTGCGCACAGAGTACACGCAAGCGCTGCCCAAGTGTTGCACAAAGGCTGTATGCAGGACATGACCTCTCACATGCCCGACATAACCGTGTTTTAGCAGGGCCGAGAACCGGGCGCAGGAATGTTGAACAACCCTAAACCCTCTATCCCTGCATCTTTTTCACATCCGCTGAAAGCCCGTCTTGGGGACCTGAGCTTGAATCCTTAAACCCTAGGTTTAGGGTTTAGCATGTGGAAGAGTCTTGTGAGATTCGTGCGCCATGAAGCTCCCAGGCTCGATCTCATCTTTAAACGCTGAGGAAGTAGGGTTTACCCCTAAACCCTAAACCCTAAACGGGTTTAGGGCATCAGCCATGGACTGGAAAGATTCGTGGGTCCAGGTTAGGGTTTGGGGCTACAGCAGAAATTGCAGAAACTACAGGGACTATGTAGAAGTTGAGACGAAGCTTCAACCCAGTTCAGGGTTCGGGTTTAGTGTTTTTGATGAGTATTACAGTCCCCAATACAGAATAGTTCTTTCCGACGATGGTATTGCAGAAGAAGAATCTGGTGTTAGGTGGTTCAACCACCCACGAATGATAAGTCGGTTTTGGAACCTTTAAGACCCAAAGTCAGGACCTGATGCGCATCATATGACTATGGTGGCAAAAATCCTCTATTAGAGAGGACTGCTCAACTACTCAACTGAGTAGTATTTATTTGGGGATACTGTAGGCCCTAATATAGAGTAAGATTGTATCCTCCCTTTGGGTATAGTAATTTGAACAGTAATTTATGTACAGGAGAAAATCTTACTTGGTTCTACCACCAAGAAAAAGCCGCCAACTGGTCCTTCCGAAGCCATTTTGGCCCAAGGTTAGCTTGTCCCCAGACCGCGCGATAGGCTTCAAGTGCCGTTTCCTGTAATCAATCAATGCTGCAGTCAGTCAGCATGTGTCGTGGCTGTTGTTAAGGAACTTAAACCCTTAAGTTTCGGGGTTTTGGGTCTAGGGCTGAGGGTTTAGGATCTAAACTCCTCAAAGGGGGTTGGATGGGCGATTATATAGGGGAGTACTATGGGGGTTATTAAGGGGGATACTAGGAGTTTAGACAATTCATGTATCGTGGTTGCCGCTTAAGGAACTAGCACTAAGTTATGACAGTTACTAAGCCAAAGTATTTACCATGCATCCAGATTGTAAGAACTTAGCTGAAGTTCCGTTGTTGTTGTGGAATTCGATCTGAGTTTCCATTACACGGAAACCCTACCATGTTCCGTATATCTAGAACACGGTAACTTGTCTTAAACCCTAAGCCCTGAACTCAAAAACCCCATAAACCCTTGTAAACCCTAAACCAGGTATTTGGCCCTTGGGGTTGTCCTGGCCATGACGACGGCATCAGCACAGGAGTGGTGTGTGCAATTGGGATGTTATAGTGTATCTCTCCGACATTATTCACGGGGCTTAGGATTGATAATTAGAGGGACCCCGAAGAAAGGCCCCCACATACTCTGATCCTTCTTAAGGTACCCCTAATGTTGGCAACCCCCCCCAAAAAATCAGGGTTCCTTCTTCCCATGGCCCCATAGGCTAGATTACAAGGATAAAGGGGCCTGAACAACTTGAACCACAAGCTTGCGCCAACCCTAAAACAAACATCAAAGAACTCCACATGAGCTGTAGCCTTAACTCCGTAAGGGGTGTATATGGGGCGAAATATAGGGGACTAGTATAGGGGTTATTAAGAGGGATACTAGGATCGTAGACTATGGCTCACGTAGGCCCATGTAACGGACACAGACGATCATTCTGGGTAGAGTCTAAGGGTGTGCTGAACTTCTGCAAAACCCTAAACTCTTTAGAGTTTTGGGGCTTAGGGATTAGGGTTTAGGGCTGAGAGTTTAGGGTTTAGGGCCACGTGAAGAGCAAAGATTCGCTTTTGGGGAGAGTTCCCAGGCAGACCAACTTTCATGAAGGGGGGGATTTAGGGTTTAGGGTTTTAGGTTTGGGGGTTTAGGGTTTAACCTATAGTCCGTAGTATATAGGCTAATTTCCAAAATCAGGGACCCATTTTGGTAACCCTAAATATTTGGTGCCATAATGTAGCCTATAACCCAAAGGGGGCCATGATTGCGAAAACAGCCCATGGGTACCCCCCAAAAGTTGTTAAAAGGGATACCTGACTTACGCAAAACCCCCATTCCTTAGGTGGACCCGCCACCCAGTAATAGTGACTATTATGGATAATAAGGATCATATTAGGGTCCTCTCATATTCCTATTATACCACTATTACAGGGTGGGGGTCCTCCTAACCCATTCCAGTGAACCCTAAACCCCTAAACCCCTAAACCCTAAACCCTAAACCCTAAACCCCTAAACCCCTAAACCCCTAAGCCCTAAACCCTAAACCCCTAAACCCCTAAGCCCTAAGCCCTACAGTGGTCACAGGATGCTGAATCAGTTCGCCAGCTCCGTGGTGGTCAGTCCGTCTCCGACGTCGATGACTTCAACGAGACCGACGACAACGAAACCTTGGACGAGACGGACGCAGATGGGGGTTTCCCAAAATTAGGGGTACCAATTTAGGGGTCCCCAGAATAAGGATTATAGTATTTTGGGGTCTATATTGGGGTCCCATTATTTAGGGAAACTACCAAATGTTTTCCTTCAGATTATACGAGGTTTAGGGCTTCGGACTTGAAACCTTATATGGGTTCCCACAAAATGTACATCCCCCTTTTTGAGGGAGTCACTTACAAGGGTTGTTGTGGATTGAAGCTTGTATTGGGGCCCTGCATTTATGGCAAACCAAAAGCGATGCGCGAGATCCCGCCATCATCGTGTAATCCGCCAAGATGTCTGAAAAGTCCCTGCAAAGGCCCTTCGGGTTTAGGGTTTAGGGCCCTGGGCCCTGCCCGTATAATCCCTTTGTCCATCCAATGAATAAAGAACCCCCCCCGCCTCACCAAGATAAACAAAAAACACCGACAGGATTGACTAGTCTCGGGATTTCTACGGCCCTATGTAGCTAGAATTCTTGGATTTTTTTGTTAAGTGTCCCTTTATACAGAAAGAGAAAACCTGGTCAAGTAATCGTTTCCCCGGATTAATGATGTTGAATGGCGTTCTCACCAGAAATTGAGTAACTTGCTGCCGAAAAATTACTTCATGTTCGAGGCGGGAAATGTCTTGAAAGAATTGGATTGTGCTGCCTTTGAAACCCTTTTCAAGTCCTTGCAAATCCTGCATGAAATCCATGAGAAATCTGACTGGAATCCATAAAGTCCGTCAAAGCACATCCGCAGTTCAACTCGATTGTTTTTTGTTTTATGCAAATTCCTTTCCAAAGACTCTCTTAAACCTAACAGAAATCTACGCTAAAACGAAATTCATAGAGTTCATTCGATTTTGTTTAGATTCCGCTATACAATCTCCTTCATAAAAGCCTTCTAGAAACAATCGGAATCTAAGGAATGATGGAGATGCGTAGTTCTAGTTGGATTTCCGTGACTTCCGTTGGATTCCATTGTGTGCATCCGCACGCCGCGTTCTGCGCANNCCCCCCCCCCCCATGGTATGGTCACCATCTGAAACAAGCCAGATTCGGGTTTAGGGTTTAGGGACCCGCGAACCATGAACTCTCCGTACAACTTCTCTTGACTCTCTTGAAGAAAACCCTCTATAACCCCCACCACAGGGCCCAGACAACGCGCAGGGTATGTCTATAAGACCCTAATGTACAGTATGCGTTTGAGGCTGTAGAGTTTCCGTACAACTTTCATAAACCTTCTGATAAGCGAAGGGGGCTATAGGGATATAAGGGGTGTTTTCCGCAATTAGCGGTACGGGTCGCAATACTACAGACCATAATGTTTTGGTGTCTATACATTGGGGTCCCCCTATTTAGGGAAACCGCCATATAGGGTCGAGGGTTCATGGGACTTAGTATCTACTTATAACTCGGCTTGTAACACTTAATTCCCCTAGCTGACTTTCACAAGTTATCCCAATTATTATGATAAGTGATAAGCCCAGCTATAGGTAGCTACTAAGGACCACGCACCATGAACCTTCATGTACTACAGTATCTATATTCCCTGCAGCACTCCCCCGTATGCACCAATATCCCCTGACCCAAAATTGCTTTTGTCAGCCCAGCCCCGCAGGAGACAACGTCTCCATCACCGCCCTTAGTGGAGATTTGGGTTCCGGACGGCATCTACGGTGGACAGGAGGAGGCTGGGTTTAGGGTTGGGGGGTCATGATTAGCACTGTTAGAATTACGCCATATCACGGTTATAGTGATGCTACACCCAAAAAGACAGTGTCAGAGTCGACCTCTTCCTGTCCTAACCTCCGAGACCCTGTCATATACCAGTAATACCATGACTACATTGGTTAGGAAACAGGGATGTCGCCTCCTACACACAATTTGCGGTTTGGGGTCTATATATTACAGGGACGTGAGGTGGTATCATGAGCTGTGGAGAATAAGATGCAAGAGAACATGGAAATCAAAAGGCAGGGGGGGTTAGATATTCGGAATTCGTATATGGGGTTTTAATATTTGGACTGGTGCTCAAGTGAAGTGGGGATGAAAATAGGGACTGTGGATTATATACGGGGCACTATTGGGATCCCTTTCCGATTACGGAGTACTGGAGAGTAAGACCTGGAAGATGGAAAGGTGCAAGAAAACATTCAAGCCCTGCACTTGAAGGTGTGTGGGTACGTAGAACTGGGGTCCAACTTAGCGAAACAGGGTTTATTACCTAGTCTCGCGGACAAAAAGGCCGACTTATGACCGCCCATGAGCCCTTGAGAACACCAAAAGCCCTGAACCCTAAACCCTAAGCCCAAGCCTTGCAATGCGCAGGAGGCCGAGGAGGATCCTGCGTTGGAAGCAGCCAGGAAGGAGGAGGCGGTCGGAGGTTTAGAGTTCAGGTTTTGGACTTGTATGGCTCTAGGGTTTTAGGTTTTCGGGTGTAGGATTTAGTGTGTAGCATCGGTCAGCTGGTCGCATTAGTGCGCAGACGTGCCCAATGCTGCCCAAACACTACGCACAGCAAACCCGCCCAAAGCCAGTCGAACCCAAGCCAAACAAGCCGAATCCTCTTACCTTTCCGGATGTGGTCACTTCTCATACGAAGGCCTGAGAAGGAACAGCTTCAGGCCAACCCTCATTATTAATAGTAGAGCAGGGTGCACTGTTTGGGGTCTTTGCGGGATGCATCAAATCAACACCAGAGTTTGGAGTCATGGACATTGTGGTCTGAAGGAAGGGCCCTTTCCCACCGGGACCAGGACTAACTGCTTCGAGCCTATAATTGTCCAGGCAACAACCACTAGGGGGAGCCGTATGCAGCAAAACACATCAGCCAAAGGCTAGCACCCTGGCTGTTGCTCTGGTTGCTTTGTCTCGTCAGTTGCGTGCCATCGAATTTCTGGCTTGTATCTAGTCTGGGACTGGGCAGACGAGCTCGGATTTGATTTGCGAAACACATCATCAGGCGAAGGCTACGAAGGGCCTTGTCATAGTTTCTTCCCGCTCCGGGTCGCGGGCGCGCTGCCCGCCAGAAGTTCTACGACGCCTTGGCTGCGATATCTCGATAAATGTGTCACATCGAAGTGTTGGCTCGGCGTTTGTCTAGGAGCAGTTACAAAAGCTCAGCCGTAGCATCACGCAAAGGCTGCGCACGTTTCCGCATTTGCCTCCAAACGAAAATTGCTGTTTGCGTTGGCGGACGTTCTGGGCCCAAGGCCCTCTCGTAGTTTCGACCCTCTGTGTCGCGCGCGCTGCCCGCCGCCAGTTCCAAAGGTTTCTGGCCAAGAGCTTCTTCCCGACCATAGAGCTGCGAAGGCGCTGGTTCTGGCCGGCCCTGGGATGCCATGCTAGCAATGAGCCCTGGAACATCCTGGAACTGGAACTAGGGGAACGCAACCTTGCAGAGATGGAGCTGGGCGACTTCAGCCTGGCGAGGCCGCAGAGCGGTCAGTCAGCAGGCTTTGCAGCGCCTGGTAAGATTTTGCTGGCACTCGCGCGCGCCCACCTAGCTACAGAAAGAAAGGGGTGGTGGGCAGGTGTAGAGTCTTGGTTTTTTGAACCCATTGCCTCATTTAGTGGACTTGAGGGATTGGGGTTTGGGCTATATTAGCTCGTACGTTTCCAAACCTGAAACTTTAAAGTTCGTTCCGCCCCATACACTAACAGCCCACTAAGTGCGTAGCCGCAGGTACATCAGGTCTAGCTGTCGTGTTTTTTTATCCTGAAATCCTAGTCATCTCTCCTCTTTCTGTGGTAAGCCCCAAAGCCCCATATTCCCTAATTTTAAGCCCTAAAACTTGGAAGCCAGAGGAGGCCAGGAAGCAGACTGAGCGTGAGGACTCAGAGGGCGGAACATGCTGCTTACCTGTCCAGTGGGTAGTGCGGCTGAGGCTTTTGCGTTTAGGGCATCGGGTTTTAAACAGAGCCATGGAATGGTTACCGGTACAGTGGTCCCAGGCGTATTGGATATCACAAGCCGACCTCAGAGCGAGGTCCTTGTATTACATTTCAACAGCCTTCAGGGTTCAAGGCATAGGCTGTAGAGGTGGGTTTAACCCCGTTGGTTTACATAGAAATCCCACAAACAAAAAAGTGCTGGGAACCAAGGCTGCTTCAGCGGCGAAAGCAGCCAAGACACATGCGGCACTTGTTTTCCGATGTCCATCGCTTCTTACAAAAGCAAATGCTCTCGGAAGATACATTGCCGGGCCCTGAGTTTCAGCCTGCCGCCGGGAGGTGGGACCGGGGTTGCTGTTGAGATGCTTAGATTAAGTGACCATGATACGGGCTTGTGGAAGACAATGTTAAGGTTTCTTTTCAATGGGAACTTACTTAGTAGTTTCCATAAATAGGGGGACCCCAATATAGACCCCTGAATACTATAATCCTTATTATGGGGACCCCCAAAAAGGGTACCCCTAATTGTGGGAAGCCCCCACTTGAAGTTCTTCAACAGCAGCGCAGTTACTGCATCTTTTTTTTTTATGACAACCATGGTTTAGGGACCTTGGTGTCATGATCAGGTCATGCTTTAGCAAATCATAGATCCAGCACAAGAATCGCTGAACAGTTCATACCGACCTTCCGCCAAATGGTGCTTTGTATGGAAAATTTGGCTTGTTTTCAGGGTTTGAAGATGTCAGAAGACAGACCCGCTATCATCTTCAAATCAATTTCATTTGCATCATCATTATCATCATTATCATCATCATCATCACAAGTATCAACATCACCACCAGTAGAGACGTCACAGGCAGGTTCAATGATTTTGTCGATTTTGAACCCAAATGGTTTTCGTATAGTTCTTGATGGCTATGACCCCCTAGCGCTAAGCACGTGTCAGAAATTGGGCCCTCCCAATAAGAGCTTAGGCCCATGTCCCAAGTTATTCATCCGATTTTCCGTTGTAATACTTCTATGTAAGCCATAATTGCCGCAATACTCTGTCCCTCGAGAAAGATAGAATCCAGACGAGAACCCGTGTAACAAGTCCTGAGAATTTTGCCGCTTCTCAAAGTGTTCGGAAGCCGTACATGATTTGAAACCGTAGCCCAGCAGGCACCCTTTGCTGGTTAAATCCTTCGGAGCGCATGAGAAAAGTGATGAGTCGGGTCACATGTCCGGCAAACTAGGTCATGAGCGTCAGAGGCCATAAGCCCTAAACCTCAGAGGACCCGTCCTCCTTCAGCTCCTCCTCTCAGCTCAGAAGTTCATTGCAACCTGTATTGGGCCCCCCCCATTTACCCTAAACATCCCTAAGCCTTCAACTCCCAAACCCCTAGACCCCTAAACCCCTATCAGCTCATGAGTTCACTGCGCCGCAAAAGGTCTTGGCGAATGTAGGGGAACCTGGTGCGACACAAAGTGCGCAGCTCGTCGAGCATGATCCGGTTAAGGCTTTAGGGCTTGCACTTTTCAGATAGATCCCCAAGAGACCTTCAGACACGACAGGGCCTCTAACTGACCTCGATAGACTCTAGCTTCGCTTTTTTAGTACCTTCTAAGTGTCCTTCTTGGCGAGTCTGTCCTCTGTCCTATCTGGGGCTCCTCCAGGAATGTGCGCGGTTGATTGGGTGAGGATTTCTGCAGAATCCCTTTTACAGCCCTATGTAGGCCCTACTTATGAAAATATAGTAACAATATGGAAGCGTGGTGTGAGGTTTGCCTATGATTTGAGGCTTCTCTGAGCATTTAGGGTTTAGAGTTTAGGGTCAGGAGGCCCTTGGGGACCATTGGGATAGATGGAAATTACAAGAGGGTTGTGGAGGTTGTTAGTAAGGAATTCTACACGGCTAATTTTGAGAAACCCTACGCCCTAAAGCCTAAGCCCTAAACCGTGTAATTCAAGTCGGAGAAGAGTTCAGGTTTTGGGTGCGGCAAGCGATGAGAACAAGTGTGGCACCGCCTATCCAAATGGAATTGCCGAGAGCAGGGGCCTCAGACTCGAGTATGAACAGGTTTTAGGGTTTAGGAGTTTAGGGTTTAGGGTTTAGGGTTTAGGGTTTAGGATTTAGGGTTAGGGTTTAAGGTTTAGGGTCTAGGGTTTAGTAATTTAGGGGCTGCACAGGGATGATAGAATCATGGTATAGGTGCCAGGCGGTGATTATTTTGGATGATAAAAGGCTTCTCCTAGAAGATCATCTGCGGAGAGGATTTGATGAGTGTGTGTAGCGTTCCTAAGGAATCTGCGCGTTTGCTGCTCAATTTGGGGGACCCTAAACCCGAGATCCTAAATCCGTAGCCCCTAAAACCTAAAACTTAAACTCCTAAATCTGAAGTTTACATCCTGCCATATATCATGTCACGTCTCCCGAATTCTATCCGTCTTGACAGGGTGCTTAAGGGCACCCCTACTTTGAGAGGCTCTGGTAGTTATAGCCAACCATGGCTGTAGTTTTAACCCGACTATGGTCACCTTAAGGGACCTGTCATGGAGTCTCAGGCAGGTATTCAGTAGGATATGTACTATAGTCTAAACTCCTTAAAAGGGGACGAGATAGGGGACTATATAGGGGACTACTGAAGGGGTTATTAAGGGAGGTACTAGGAGTTTAGACTATAGCTCATATAATTTCCCTGAATCTCAAAACATGCACTGGTCACCATTGGGGCTGCACTCTCCTTTGAAACTTGGGGGGGCGGGGGCATTGGCAGGGTTAGTAGGGTAATGGTCCATGGTCCTACTTGGAAAGAACTATCCTATGTCCCATGAACCTGCGCTTCCTTCGATTGGGGGAATAGGGTGCTTACTGAAGATCATGCCCAAATTCCCCTGATCATAGCATAGTCCCTCTATAGAAGCACTGCAAAACTTGTCATGGGCTGACTGGATGCCCCAGGAGAAAAAGGATCCGCCACTAGCAAGGCATATGTAGGACTGAAGGTCAAGGGTTTTGGATGAAGAAGCATCATTCAGGAATGTTGCGGATTCTCCAGTCCTGCCGTTTCATGATTGAAGAGGTCCCTGCGAATGCCTCCTTTTCTGGGGCAGAGAAAGTGTATAGGATCCTATACCACCGGCACCTCAACACTTGTTGGGGGGGTTAAGGTGGTTTAGGGCTTAGGGTCCCTAAACTTGGTACCCTAAACCCTAAACCCTACACCCTAAACCTTAAACACAAAAACCGTAAAGCACGATGAAAACCTGACTGGAGGTGGCACCGCCTGCTCATCGTCCAGCCAAGGCTGCAAATCTTGCAACGGCGTGCCCTGGTAGAAGTTGGCGCTGCTGCTGTTAGGTATATAGGGTTTAGGGTTTAGGGTTGAGGTTTAGGGTTTAGGGCTTAGGGTTTAGGGTTGAGGGTTGAGGATTTAGGGTTTAGGGTTTAGGGTTGAGGTTCAGGATTCAGGGTTTAGGCTTGAGGTTCAGGATTTAGGGTTTAGGGTTGAGGTACAAAGGTTGATAGTACTGGCAAAAGAAAAGAGCCTAATGCTACTGCTACTGCTGCCATCGCCACTGCCGCCACCACCGCTGCTACTACCACTGCTTCTTCTACTGGGACTGCTCCTGGTACTGCCTGCACCCAGTAATACCAGCATAAGCAGCAACAGCGGCAGCGAATCTTGCTAACACCCCAGTGATAATCTGCCGTTCCTGGCAGTTCGTTGTGGCTTTGCCAGCGCTCTGTACTATGCCTACGTAGACGCATGAAGAAGTGTCGGGAACCGCAGCGCACGCCTTAACCGTACTCGTGGTAAGCACGGAATAAAGAACGATCCCGCCGGCAGTCCCCAATTGCTTCCCAATAACAATCCTTTCGTTCCGTTCCCTTCCCTCATTCCGTTCCGGATACCTCGAGACCCTAAACAACATAAATGACACTGTCGATGTTCGTTTCCATTCAGTCCTACTTGTAGCAACCAGCAAGACACCCTAAACCCGTGCAATGCAATACCAGGATGTAAGCAACCCATACATCAAAATTTGGTGACCTTAAGCCCGTATAAACCCATGTAATGGCATAGTAACCCTGACCCCATAAAATATTACAGCAAACCAACAGCGAGATGGCATTTTAGGCTTGACTTAGTGGGGTTAGTAGAGAGCAAGGCATTTGAATCCCGATTCAATCCCTCCATATCATATTCCCTTATCCCCTACTAACCCTAAACCCTGAGAACTAAACACTCAGCCCTATGTGTATATATACATATATATATATGTATATATATAGAAATACATACAAATGTATCTAAATATCTATCTATATATATATATTATAGAAACAAAAAATGTATTCCCTTGGTCCCTACTAACCCCCTGGTGAGTTGAGGAGTGGTGCCGGGCGGGTTACGCCTCGAACTTCCACCTACAGGAGGCTGGGGTTGCCTTAAGCGAACGGTTTCGGGTTTAGATTTTAGGGTTTAGGGCTTAGGTTTTTGGGTTTAGGGTCTAGGGTTTAGGGTTTAGAGGGCAGCGCAGCTTGCAGGGGTGTCGGCGCAGGGTTAATGGTTGGGGTCCACGGTTTAGGGTTTCAGATGTTAGGTTTTAGGGTTTGGGGTCCATGGTTCAGGGTTGCAGGTTTTAGGGTTTGGGGTTTGGGGCCCATGGTCTAGGGTTTCAAGTTTATGAACACGGGGGTTTCCAGAAATGAGAAGTCCGCATGACGAGGATTCATTATAGTATTCCTGGGGCTATACGGGGGCCCGCTCATCGATGGAAATCCCCCACAGGCCTTTTACAGCTGCAGTCATAAGCATTGCGGCCATAGGCCTTCGAGGATGATCATTGATGTCCATTTGAGAGCTTATTCCCCACATGATCCTCGAGAAGAACTTTAGTTCAACAAGGGCCCCATTTCTGAGAAGCTCTCGTTTTCCAGTGATAGCAATCGCGGTGTTAAGTCAAGGCACCCACCACATTATTCATGAGAGAGGATTGCTCACAAAAAAACCTAAACCATCATGCGGCCAGGACGATTACGGGCGTGAGAAACCCGTCTACGTGGCGCCAGAAGAGACTGATGGCATCTGCTGCTATCGTGGCGCGATCGGAACGGATGACATGCGCCTTTGCAAATTCAACCTCTTATTCGTCTTCTTGCAAAGTTCCACAGAAACCTTTGATCTTTAGACTTTATAGTCCCTTGTAAATTGCTTGTACCCCCCTCTGTAGCTCGCTGTAGACTGCTTTGGTAGTGCAATTTGGCTCATGCATCCTGTGCAAAACAGATGACTGCCTCTTAGTTGCTGAGCAGGCTTGGTCTGTATGCAATCCTACTACGTGGGAAAGAACCCCTAAACCCTAAACCATAGCCTTCCTAGTCTGAGCCCCGGAAATCGGCAGCTAGGACTACCACCTGCCCCCAATTGAAAAAAGGAACCCTAAGCCCCCTGTTTGCTATGACAACAAAGACCCGTTTAGTGGGTTGCATGCTATTTTAGGGGATTGGTGTTATAGAGATTTACAGTGGCCCTTGGAAGTCCTACACAGAGTCCCTGTCAGGATGGATTGTTGTTTGTTGTTGGTTTAGGGCTTAGGGTTTTGGTGAGGTGTGCTCTTTTGTGATCTCTTCAAGGAGCCAAATCTAGATATGGCGAGAAGGGTCATCAGAATCCCGATCGCTACTTGCGGCAACCCTTATCGTCATGTTTGTGTCTGAGGCCGGAACTATGGCCCTAGTGCGTGGGGTCCTCATGTACCTTGCAAAGGCCTGCAGGTAGGATCCAGGAAACAGGTATGTCCATGTTAGCGGCCCATGGTGAGGACCTTAGACTGCGACTGACTAACCCCAGACCCTAAACATGCCAAACCCTAAACCCTAAACCTAAAGCCACCCCAAAAAACAGAGCTGAAACCCTACACCCTAAACACCCCGAACTCTAAACGCTAAACCTTAAACCCTACACCTTAAACCCCCTAAACCTTAAACTCCCAACCCCTAAACCCTTTATATAACCCTCAAACCCCCCTAAAGGGCCTACCCAGTGGACTATACTTGGAGGTCCTACTTAGTAACTGTAGTTATAACCCAA
>CAJNIZ010008517.1:0-10882 GCA_905231905.1 Symbiodinium pilosum
GACTAGTCTCAAAACACAGCTACGACGACGACGACGACGACGACGTTGACGACGACGACGACGACGACGACGACGACGACGACGACGACGACGACGACGACGACGAGGACGACGACGAGGACGACGACGACGACGTTGACGACGACCACGACCACGACCACCACGAACCACGACCACCACGACCACGACCACGACCATGACCACGACCACGACCACGACCACGACCACGACCACGATGATGGCGACAATGGCGACTACGGCGACGCAGGCGGCGTTGACGACTGCCTATGCCAGACTACCGCCAACGACCGACGACGGCGACGATATGAAGATTGACTCCACAAGCAAGCCATTAGGTAAGACCTGTGCAAGAACTGAAAGAGTTCTTGTAGAAACGTATATCTCCAAACGCTTGCGAATTCTGCGCGAAGCATATGAATTGTCTTCAACGTCTAACCCTGAACCTCAAACTCTCTGATGAATTGCTTGGTGGGAGCTGTTTGTTGGTCCATCCGGCATACTGGCAAAAAGACAGTGATGCACCAGCAGAGACAGTGATGCACCAGCAGAGACTCTTCCACAGGGGTTTAGGGAATAGGGGGCCACTTAAAATGGGGTCATACCTACGTGGTATGGATAGAGTTGATCTACGTGTCATTGAAGCTGGGTTTGGGTCCCCTAAAAAGGGAGACTATAGAGCATATAGAGGGTGAGTCGGGTTGAATAGAAAAATATTGAGGAATCACAGACGCTGCAAAGCGTAGAGGATGCAGGGATTTGCCTGAGATGGCAAGGCCGTTTTGGGAGTCATATAACCCAACAGTCGACACACCTTGAACATCATAAGACTAGGAGAAGAGTGTGCGCGTTGTTGAAAGGTTTCTTGCTTTCAAGACCTGAAGCTCCTGTACTTAAATGCCCGAAGGGTGCCTTGGCTACTGCTATTGACGTGTTTTTGCTTAAGTGGCCCTTCTCAAGGGCCCTTAGAGAATTTCACCACACGTTAGCAGCGCACAACATTGGGCCCAATTTGAGGCATGGATTCATTTCCTCAAGATTGGACGCATAGCAGCCGAGAAGCAGATTCAGGATAGACATATTGTACCGCGCCCTAAACCTTAGATAAGCCTCCACCACACCAGAAACCCAGTTAGCCACTCGTTGGCCTTGGATGCACATGTCCC
Organism: Symbiodinium pilosum; assembly: GCA_905231905.1. NCBI lineage: Eukaryota > Dinophyceae > Suessiales > Symbiodiniaceae > Symbiodinium > Symbiodinium pilosum. The sequence continues at coordinate 1,185 of CAJNIZ010008517.1, forward strand.
GCTTGGAAGTTCAAGATACTTGTAACCGAACAGTTATAGATGCACTTTACACCTAAACCCAATTTTCACCCCCTAACTTCCCGAACTTGGTTAGAAAATGTGCTTCATTTTCTTAGAGCCCTGAAGCTGTTTCTCTACTACTCCCGCTAAACCCTGAACGCTGGAATCCTTGGATTTAAATCCCAAAAGGCCCCGACCTTCAAGGGATCTATGCACGTCCTATTTGTTGGTGACTGGGATCTATAGAGGGCCAGTCCCCCTTACATAAGCACTAATGACCCTTAATGATAATGTGGCAACCCTCATGAAACAAAGGGGGAACCTAGCAGGGGTAGCGGGGCCGCTACCCGGGGACCACATGACGACTACGTCTTCGCAAGCCCTAAACCATTAACCCTGAAGAGTAAACCTAAACCCTAAACCTTCAACCCTGAACCCTAAACCCTGAACCCTAAGCCAACAACCCTGGTTTTAGGCTTTAGGTTTTAGGGTTTAGGGTTTACCCTGAACCCTAAACGCTAGACCCTAAACCCTGACCCCTGAACCCTGAACCCTAAGCCAACAACCCTGAACACTAAACCCTAAACTATCCTAGGAAGCGGTTCCTAACCCAGCCTTTGGCTTGTAGGCTCAGGGTCTTAGGCCTTAGAGGGTCTAGGGCTTAGGAGCTTTCTGGCTTAGGGTTTAGGATTTGGGGCGTCTACGAGGCTTTAGGGTTGAGCCAGGGTTTAGAGGGTTTCAGGGTTTAGGATTTAGGGGGTTTAGGGTTCAGGGGTTAAGGGTTCAGGGATTTGGGCTGAGGGAACTCCAGGCATGACTGGTATATTGGGCTGACAGTTCAGGCTGAGTGAAGCAAGTGCATCTTCCACGCACATCTTTGCCATGCCGGCTACTTTAATTCCGGGCGACTTAGGGGGCCAGGGATTCAGGGTCTAGCGTTTAGGGTTTAGAGCCTAGGGTTTAGGTAGACTTCACAATAAGTGTCCCAACGCATGTTCCCACATCTCCAGGTAACCCCAAACATCCCTAAGCCTTACATCCAAAACCTTAAGCCTTACGAAAGCATTATACCCTGAACTCTGAAACCTAACTCTGAAACCTAAGACCTACAGGGGAAAGGCGGTAAAACCTGCGGCACCATCCGTGCCCCTAGAGGTGCCATGATTTAGTACTGTTCAGACGGTGGTTTGGGACTTTGAGATACCGCGCCCCCCCTAAAACTCTGGGTTGTTCAATGCATCCCGGCAAACTCAGTTCTTGTTCGCATTTGCTGCATTCACTTTTTCTGAGCTTCGGTACGAACTTTGTTCAGTGGGGCATGGGGTCTTTATTACAAATGTGCCTGCGCTACCTAACGGAGGAAATCCTGTTCCATCTCCACTACCCCATACCCTGGAAACTAGTGTATTTTGGGGGCCCCAGATGGCGCAGGATGTCCAGCCTCTTCTGTAACCGCGGAACGCATTCACGACCATGCTTCAAAGTAGAAACCACCCGGTTTAGAGTTCAGGGGCTTGGATTCCACCCAGTTACAGACACGCAAGCACAACGGGAAATGCATGGGCGTGAGTATTGTTGAGGTACCGTGAAAACCCATCTTCCCTAAAGCCTACACCCTAAACCCTAAGCCCTAAAGCCTCAAGCCCTAAGGATTTCAAGATGGATTTGTTGCACGAAAACAGAAAGTCAGGGCAGAGCCCTGGTCAAAGAGCTGAGCATTTCCGGGATTCTAAGGGGTACAGGCTTTAGGGTTTAGGGTACATAGAGCAACCTATGTATCTACAAGATGGTCATTTTACCGTTTCTTTTGGTAGTTTTACTTTTGTCTACTGTATCAGATTACTCTAGTCAGGGGTTTTGTTTTGAGGCCTGGGGTATCCTGGGGTGTAAGGTTTGAGACCGTGGGATTCAAGGATTGTCTGGCGAGGGGGTAGGGTTACAGTGAGCGCCAAAGAACAAATCGTGACGATGTTCGGGTTGGCTGAGATAACCTGTAAAGTTATAGTTGTGACCACTGGGACTTTCCAAGTAGCCTTAAAGGCATTTGTGTTGGTTTCATTTGTGGGTACTTGGGCTCTGTAGAACCATAAGGGCCGAAATACTTAATACGCACCTGCGTACCCAAAACCGTACTAGAATGACTATAGCTAAAAATCGATTTATTAAGTATTGGGCACTTGGATTCTTAGAGGAAGGTATTTGGGAAGCGTTTAGGCTATCGGTCAGCTTCGCAACAGAGGACTTCTCAGAGCTTTCGGGTCCAGGAATTTTTGGATTTATTTAGAATATATTGAAGGATATTGAAGGATATCTAGGTGCAAGCCTGAAGCCCTACCCCATATGGCCTAGGGTTCAGGGCTTTCGGATTTTTAGGGGTTAGGGCTTTTAGGGTTTAAGGGTTTAGGGTTCTTGGGGTTCAGGGTCTCTGCGGTTTGTGTCGCTCCCAGTATCTCATACTAGCTTCATTCACCGTTAACTCTAAGGCTTCATGTATTATACCTTGGACTCGACAATGGAACCAAAACCCCACCAAGACCGGCCAATTACCCTCCGTAGACTCCAACTACCCGCAAATAGGGCCTAAATAGATCCCTTATTTGGGTGATCTTGGTGGACCCCAGCCAGAAGGGGTCTTGTTTATAGATAGGCTTCAATACGAATACTTATGGTACAGTTCTGAAATGTATAAAGGAATCCTATCTAACTAGCCTTAGAAGCCCTACACCTGGAAATCGTTTAGGGTTTAGGGTTTGAGGTTTAAGCTTTAAGGTTTAGGGACCATTTAGCCTTCTGAGACCTGCAGAGGGCGGGGGGATGTCGTTTATAGCTGACGCCTGTCCACCTCCCTTGCAAAAGCCAAACCTTATGCTAGTACAATTTTTTCTACAGGGACACATTCACTTCTGGCATTACAGACGTGCCGCCCGAAACCCTAAACCCTAACCCTAGACCCTAAACCCTATGAGAGTGATCTGCCCCTCGCTTTTTTCACTGCGTTTTATTTATTCTTTTTATTTTGATGGAGTCAAAGAAGTGAACGCAGGAAATGAACATAGGGAGCCGACATGCTACTCTAAGATGATGACATTTCAGTGGTACATCTTCAGGTACCTAAACAGTAGGTCCTAGGCTGATAGTAATACATCTTTACATGGGGGATAGGGAACAGTAAGCCACGGGTAGCTGGGCTTCGTTGCTTGACCCCCTTACGTACCTCAAACTTTAACCCTAAACCCCAAACCCCAAACCCTCAACCCCAAACCCTCAACCCCAAACCCTAAACCCTAAACCCTAAGCCCCAAACCCCAAACCCTAAACCCCAAACCCTAAACCCCAAACCCCATGTGTAACCCTTGAACCCTAAGCGGTGGCAGTCTTCCAGCTCGGTTGTGCTCAGCGAGGCAACGACTGTGGCACTTAGGAAGAAGATCGCCTCAGGGACCAAAGCAGAGGTCAGGCAGGTGTCTAGGTTCCTCCATTAGGGTTTAGGTTTTAAGAGTTTAAGGTTTAGGGTTCAGGGTTTAGGGCTTAAGGGTTTAGGGTTTAGGGGTTTAGGGCTTTACGGTTTAGGGTCTAGGGTTGATAAGCCCTACTTAGCTCTTACATACCACCCAGTCTCCCTATGTCCGCCTTGTGTGAGGCTACCCACCTGGTAACTCGCCTGAGGAATACTCTATTGGGGGATACTATAGACCCCAATATAGAGTAAGATCACATAGTCCTTTGGGAGAAAGTAACCTATATACAGAAACCTTAAACACTACACCTTCAGTACTGCCCCCCCTGAGTAACAGTTGGATAATAATTATAATAGGGTTATATATAGCCCTTAATATGACCCCTAATATAGATTGTTACTGGGAGGTGGCAGTACCCAAACTACACCCTAAACTGACTGGGTTTAACCACAAAAAAGGGCTACCTAAACCCCAAAAGTATGTAAAATAATAGCCCTAAACCCATAATAATAGCCCAAAAGCCCATGATTTTACATACCTTTGGGGTCCAGGTAGTCCCCTCAAAGTTTCTTGAGCCCGTCCTGAAACTTTAGTGGTTTTAGGCCCAGGTACGGTTTTTAGGGTTTAGGGTTTAGGGTTTAGGGTTTAAGGTCAAAGAGATCCATGTAAGAGATCCATGTGGGGGTTTCCCAAAATTAGGGGTACCTTATTGGGGTTCCTCATAATAAGGATTATAGTATATTGGGGTCTATATTGGGGTCCCCTTATTTTGGGAAACTACCATGTAGGGTTTAGGGTTTAGGAACCTACGTAGGTCTTACTTGTGGGTATTCGGGCTCTATAGAAGATACTTGGGGGTTTAGGTGGAGGTTGCGGTGCCAACAACCATTCAGATAACAGTATTTGGGACCTGACGCCTCAATATTTTGGATACTTGGGCCCTATGGATCAGTCAGAAGTCAGTCGCGCACGCCTTAGCCCTAAACGCGAGAAACCTCATAAATAAGATGAGCTTTGGTAGTGAGGACCCTGCAGCTGTCATAGTCCGGCCCTAGGGGTGGGGTTCAAATCCTCTCATGAACTTTACACCCTGGATGCGAGCATCTGGAGTTCTTACGTACCGGGCTCCTGAAATTTCTGGATTCCGGCTTTTTGCGCCTAACCGGCCTAACCACCCTGATGTCCAAAAAAGATATGTGCAAATAGTGCGCTTTTTTTAGCATATCTTAACCCCACGCCCTAAACTCAAGTTCCTTAAGGGCTTCATGGAGAGGAACTCCTCTTGTCCTTGAAGCGCCACAGCATTTTTGAAGCGTTTGCAGCCAAAATGCTGCGCCGAGATTTCCATGGAGAGGCTTCCAAAAGATGATCTGAGGGTTTAGGATTTAGGGTTTAGGGAAAAGGGTTTGCCGTTGAGGTTTAAGCGTTTGGCTAAACCCTAAACCGTGTTTAGTGCTTAGCACTCCCCAGCCTGAGCTTCGCCTGTGCTGCGACCCTCTTTTCGAAACCCCGGCACAGTCAGGGTGATTTTAGGTGCATACCTTAGGAGGTTTAGGATTTGGGGTTTAGGGTCCCTCCCCCCGTAAAAGTGGTATAGTAGGAATATACGAGGACCATAAAATAATCGCCAGTATCCCTCACAGTAACTATTACTGGATGGGGGATCTACCTAACTGATACCACACCCTGGCCCTAAACCCTAAACCCTAAAGCGCTGAAACGACCTTAAGCCATAAACCCAGGCTTACAGCACCCCGGCCCAGAATCCCAGGGCACATGGATTCCCCCTACAACCCCTTCTTGTTTGAGGAGGTATTATCCCAATGGACAAGAAATGGAAGTAAATGGAAAATGACATGGAAGTTTGTATGATTCAGGTGCTTTCTAGTTTAAGAAGAGGGTTTTTGTTGCCTCAACTGCTAGAATAAGGCCTCCGAAACTATCATATAACTACAATCAGGTCCCAACCTGAGGGGTTGGTTGGGGTTTATGAAACCCTAAACCCTAAACCCTTAGACCCTTAGTCTAGGGAGTGGGACCTGAATGGGAAAAATCTTCTGAGTAATTATCTATGATGGGCATGCAGGAAGCTGCAATTTGCTTCCCCACATTAAGTGCACTAGGCCTGCGTAGGGCGCAGGCATCCGTCTGTGAAGGGATTATCGCTAGCCCCCCCCAAACCTAAACCCCAAACTGCTAGGACATCTGGCATTCTCCCATGCCTCTTCTTTTTCCGGCCCTAAGTACATAGGGTTGGGGTCAAAATCCTCGTGCCATTTCTAGATCTTCAAGGTTGCTGTAGCAGTAGCAGGCTCAGGTTTCGGAAGTTTTCCCAAGGTAGTGGCTTCAACAGGAAGTTGAGGGTTTAGCCTGGGCAATTTAAAGCGCCTCACCCGACCTCACCCTAAATGGTGGTTTATATAGGGGATAGTACCAAAAAATCCTTAAATTGGGAATACGCTAGCGGAAGATGAGCTGGGTTCTTCCCCTAGACCCTAAACCCTAAATCCTAAACCCTAAATCCTAAACCCTAAACCCTAGTCCCTAAACCCTAGACCCTAAACCCTAAACCCTACCTAAACCCTAAATGCTAAAATCTGAGGATGGCCAAGGTGGGAGCCTGGGGTCAGATTGACAGCGCTAGAAAGAGTTTAGGGTTTAGGGTTTAGGGTTTAGGGTTTTAGCCAAGCCTCATCAGGTCATCCTTATAACCCTAAGGGTCCAAGTACCCAATAATTAGGTCCCCTTTTTAGGGATTTATAGGTGTATATAGGGATATTAGGGTTTAGGGTTTAGGGTCCAAGTACCCAATAATTAGGTACTTGTGATTTTGGTAATAGTCATTCTAGTACAGGTTTTGGGTAGGTATATGATTATTGGAAACTTGGACGGTTGTAAAGATTCTTCAACTCTGAACGATCTGCTCTCCGGGTCTCGTCAATGGTCACTTCCAGAATAAGTGGGACCCCAAGGTAGACCTATACATACTATAATCCTTCTTATGGGGACCCTCAGAATGGTACCCCTAAGTTTAGGAACCCCCAAACAGACAACAGAAGATGCTTTTTGGAGGCTTCGGGTTTTAGCTACGCGTTGCGTTGCATGTGCTTCCCTCCGGGTCAGGCGTCCAAAAATCCCCTGGCTGAGATGGCCAGCTGTCAGCGGCAAGGTAAGTACTGTAAAGAGAGAGCCCAACAGACATAAATGATATAAGGATCTAATACCTTAACAAGAGATTAGGGTTTTGGGATTAGGGTATAGGGTTCAGGGTTCCGGGTTTAGGGGGTTCTGGATACGACTCCCACAAATGGTGGACAACCAGATGAAAAAATCCAACATGAAACGAAACTGCGACCCTGGGACTTTATAGTGGTTTAGAGGGAATACTAAATAGAGGGGCCTGAATAACTACCAATATCATTTGAGGTCCGTTTGAGGTAGTTATCCTACACTATAACTATAAAAGGAACCTTGGACCTGAACATATCAATAATAGCACAAGCACGCAAAATCATTAAAAAAAACACATGAATAACAGCAACAACAACAAACCATAATAATGTGAATGACAATAATACAAGTGCTATTAAACTATCAGTACACAGCACGACCAATAACAATAATGGTTATAGTCCAAACAGCAAGAATAATGGCAGGAACAACATTCGTAATTAAAGAGCAAAATTTGCAGCAACAACAACAAAAAAAGCAATAATGATAGTGACAGCAAAAACTCAATAACAACAACAGTTTTCCCAAATCTCGCATTTATAAAAACAAGAATATTAGCATCAGTGGCATATAATATCAAAGAACAGTAGCAATAATCATAACATGAATAGTCAAAAAGAAATAAGACTAGTAATAACAATCACAAGAACAGTCATAGCAAGCATCGAAATAACAATAGTAACAGCAATATAGTAGCAATAGTAAGAGCAATACTATGAAGAATAATAGTAGTGATAGAGATAACAATAATAACAGTAGTAAGAACATTAATAATAGCAAATATTCAGAATAAGAAAAATGTAACGAAAATATTGCTAACAATGATAGTAAATATGAGTAGTATGGTCCCTGCAGTGGAAAAATTGCACGGGTAGTTTTGCAGAAGCAGGGGCTTCCGATAGATCAGGGGTGCTAGAGTGGAAGTACTTTAGCCCAAAACCCTAAACGTTACCCAAAAGGATTATAGCACCTCAAAGTATAGAAGCAGGACTTCTGTTGTTGGAAGTATTCCGACTACCCTCTGCTTTGCAGGCACAGGAGCCGTAGTAAGTAGGTTAGAGATGGGGGCTATAAGCCTCCTAACTTAAAATCCTTTTGTTGGAAGCTGCTTGCTAAATCCCCTGAGCTTCTAAGTAACAGAAGCCCATAGACTTCCCTCCTACTCCCTATACTATCCCCCCGCAAGGTTCCTTATTAATCAGGCTCATGAACAAGGCTAATCAAGGTGGAACCTTCTAAACCCTAAACCCTAAAACCCTAAAACCCTAAAACCTGGAGATGTTGGAGGAAGACCGCGGTTAAGGGCTTAGGGTTTAGAGTGCGAAAGCTGCATAACGCAGAACACGCGTCGGACAACAACTAGCGTTGAAACTAAAATGGGATTATGCAAAGAAACCCTTGTTATTTGCTTAGCCAATAGAAGAACTTAAATCTTTTTGGGCTTTCTTTAGGGGTCTCTACAATAAAGTTTAAGCTTGTTTAGCCCTGGTTGTTGGTTGTTGGGGAAGAGAGGTTAAACACAACTGCCCCCAAACCCTCTTCACCCTAAACGTTGCGGTTCAGGGCACGCGGATTGTTTTGCTGCGGGTTGAGAGTGGAAGAGTGCAGGCTGGCGTTGAGGAGTTTAGGTTTTAGGGCATCTAGAGCTTTTAGGTTTCAGTAGCTTAGGATCTCAAATCCGCGCAGGAACCCAAAAGCAGGAAGAGGAGGACCAAGAATTTCAAAATAAACGAACCACATACAGGTTCGGGCTCAGGGATAAATAAACTGGCCGAGCGATGCAGACTTTTTCCCCGATCCAGGAAGCTTGTCACAGGGTTGGCTCCTCCTTTGGTATGCCGTTTCGTTTGTATTAAAGCACCTATATAAGCCAAGCTTTTGTATTAGCCATAGACGTGTGTGGTACCATGCGCACCCTAAACCCTAAACCTTATAGAGGCTTTCATCCGTGCAGGCGAAGAGGGCGAAGTGGAGAAGACAAGGGGTTGTTGCGAATGTGAGGAATCAGTTCAGGAACACCTCTCCCACAGGTCCAAGCACCCACTACTTAGGTACTTGGGATTTTGGTAATAGTAATTCTAGTACAGGTTTTGGGTAGGTATATGATTATTGGGCACTTGGACCCTTAGGGTTAAGCTTCTGCCCTATAGGCCCTAAATCTCTAGCCATAAACCCAAGAGGCCTACTTGGCAGCAGGCCGCCGGCCCTGTGGTACTGAAAGATGCGCCGTTCTGGAGGTGGGGCCTCTTGTATCAAGGCCACATTGCAAGTCACCCGTTTAAAGCGTTATCGCCCAGCTCTGGCCTGCGGACAGGGATGGTGGAGGCGAGGGTTTGGAGTTTAGGGGTTTAGGGTTTAGGGGTTAGGGTTTAGGGTTTAGGGGTTTAGGGTTAGAACATTACTCAGCGCCTCCTGTCAGCCCCGCACCGAGACCGGCTGGTGGGAGTTTGAAATTGCACAGGCCGGTCGGAACCGGGGGAGCTGGCCCGATCATTCTCGCTCCGCCCCTTATTTTATGAGCTATAGTCTAAACTCCTTAAAGGCAGGTTATATGGGGGGGGATTATATAGGGGACTATTATAGGGGTTTTTAAGGGGAATACTGGGGGTTTAGACTATAGCTCTTATGGCATTGTTATAACGCCTCCATAGAATTATTCATTTTGGTTCGAACAGCCTGGAGCTAGACTTACCGTCAGCTTTCTTTGCACATACCAGCATCGATGCAAGGCATTAGATTCAAAAGAATAGCCTATACCTGCACCCCAAAAGCATGTGTTTAGGGGTTTAGGGTTTAGGGCTTTTATTCTAGAGGCCTGTGGGCCTAGACCCACATCTACGCTTCATATACCCTGGATACCCACTGTTAGGGACCATGTACCCCTATTTAAGGGTACAGGGAGGGTCCCGGGGGTTCAGGTGAACCCTGAATCAATGAGCCGTGCACTAAAATTTGGTTCCATCACCTTGAGAACTCTCAAGCAAAGGCTAGTCTGGGTTGCTGTTAAGG
>CAJNIZ010008518.1:0-14572 GCA_905231905.1 Symbiodinium pilosum
TATGTATTAGGCATATGACTGTATCCATATACCTAACTTAAATACCTGTATATCTATAATTACATGTTCCTACAGTGGGAAGCCCGGCCAGCCGAGGCGGGCGCGCGCTAGCGTTTACAATTAGGATTCAGAAGCTACAGTAAAGGCCGCCAAGAATGAGGGGATTTTGCTGATCGCAACCCAGGCTTAGGACCATTAGTTGTGGCCATAATTTGATGATAATGAGGTCCAAGTTTTGGGGGGGTTGAGGTTGCCAAAATCCCTGCTCAAACAACGCCAGATTTCCTCCTTCCTAATTCTCGGACCTTAAAGGGGAGTGGGGGAGTGAATATAGGTACCACTACAGCAGCACACATTTGGGGAGTACATAAGGATAATTAACCCTAAACCCTAAACTAACCCTGAACCCTGAACCCCAACCCTGAACCTAAAAACCCTGATCCCCAGACCCATACAGGGATTGTTATGGGGATCCACTCCCTTAAGCACCAGTAAGGTAGGTGGGAATACTGATGTTCCCACTGTGGCTGCTGTGCCCGGAGCCAAATGCAGGAAGGGTTAAGGGTTTAGGGTCATGGAGATTCTGAGCTGCTGTTAGGCAACTTAATCTAAGTTATCATAGTGGGCATGTATAGAAATTAATATGAATTCGCCCATTGTAGTAACTTAAGTTAAGTTCCTTAACTGCAACCCAGTAGATCCTGGATGTCAACCTAAGCTTGGCACTTGCTAGTCTCAGGGCTTTGTTCGTGATTTTGCCAGCAGAAATGCTGTATGTAGTTCAGCGCTTCACTTCTACCTATAGATCCCTAAGGATCTAAGTTCCGAGATAATTGGCTTTAGATTCAAAATATTATATGTGATCTGAATGAACTTGGGTACCTAAAACCCCTCCAACTGTGGTTCTTAGACCTTTGGGGTAAGTTGCCTGAATTCTCCCTGTACCGTCCCATAGAACCCTAAACCCTTAACCCTAAAGCCCCTAAACCCTTAACCCTAAACCCTTAACCGCTTAGGGTTTAGCGTTTAGGGTTTGGGGCTTTAGAGGGTTTGGGCGTAGAGGTGTGGGGGTTCGGGGTGCAGGGGCTTAGGGTTTAGGTTAGGGGTGTAGCGGTTTGAGGGTTTAGGCATCTTGGCGGTGGCCTGCTGATGTACAGGCCTCCCCCAAGAAAGGCCTTGCTGGTTTAGGGTTTAGGTGTTCATAGGGTTGAGGGCCACATCCCTGAATTAACCCTAAACCCTAAACCCAAGGCTATTTTGGGTCGTTTTCCAGGGCCCGCAGCAATTCAAGGTGAGCTTGTCTGATCTCGCTATGGATTGCACGGTATTTGGGAGGTTCAAGTAAGCCTAGGATACTGCCCCCACCCAGTAGTATCGCGATAATAACGATAATAGCAGTCTATATAGCCTTCACTACTACCCGCATTATAGACAGTTCCTGGGTGGCGACAGCACCAGACCTGGTTCGCCTTTAGATACCTTTGACAAATAGTAGTATAGATGGGTCCCTATAAAACCCTAAACCCTGTATACACCCTAAACCCTAAACCCTCAAACGGAAAATCTTTAAGGAACCCAAAGGCCTATCCAGCAGAGGTAAACACTTCTTTTGCAGCACAGCATCGCAGTCAGGAAAGCGAAGGATCAGTTGAGCTACCCGCGCACAGCGAACCCACCTAAAGTCCAAACCACAATCCCTAAACCCGCAACAATATACATGGGCTACACTTTACCCTTACTTAGAACCTGTAGGTCTAGGTAGGTAGATTACGAAACGGGCTAGGCAGCTATAGATTTCTTCAGAAAGGTGTACTTATAGGTGTATAGAGGAGTCTGAAGTATAAAAATTTACACCGTTTAGAGTAAACACATGTGCATACGATATGGAAAAGAACATGGACACTTAGATGGAGACTGGAATGATATCCATTGTTTATAGGATTCAGTGTTCAGTGGTTCGGTAGGTATACTGCAAAACAGTTCAAACATATGATACATGTTTACCCACCTAGGAGGGCCCGCAATATAAGGATGCCTTCGCAAGGACACAAACAGATTGATCTCACTTTGCTGCAGAAGACTACTCCTGCATGTAGTTGTTCCAAATAGCTGTCCCCAAAATACTGGGTTGTTGTTAACAATGAACTTCGTTTAAGTTACAATACTGGGGAACCATAATCACTGTATACACATATCAAGCAACCAGAAGAGCCATAAAGTAGGTACCCATTAGGATCTCCGCTAAAGGAGGCCCTTTTCCAATGGTTCCTCCCCAGGCCAAGCGGGCTAGGGTTTAGGGTTTATTTATAGGGCCCTAACCCAAGGGCTCCAAATTGCCCAATGTAGGCTATTTATAGACATGGAGCCCCAGCCCTAAACCCTAAACCCTAAACCGTCAGGGTGAGGACAATCCCTCCTACTATACATCGAGGTTCGGCCTGTTTGTTAGGGGTCTGGGTTGCTATTGTATAGGGTCCGTATTTAACGGCTGGGGTTACTATACAACTCCCTATATTGCCCCCATATCATCCACATATAAACACCTAAAATAGAACCTATAGAAAGCTAAACCCTAAATTAGGCCCTAAACTCTGAAGTACGGTTTTGGGCTTCATTCATGGTTTAGCTAAACCCTAAACTTACCGAAACCCCATTAGCGTCAGGGTGCACACACTGGTCATGAGATACGTGCTCTGCACATTTCTCAGCGGGGGCAGTCCCAGAAGGTCACGGCCCGTGAGTCGAAGCATTGCATGCTTAAGGTTTAGCGTTTAGGATTTAGGGTGTTGGGGTTTAGGTTTTAAGGTTGCAACCCCCTTAGACCTCTGAAAAAGAATGATTTACAACTTCCTTGGTGTTAGACTACAAAAATTTACTACTTCCTTAGTGTTGTACAGTTCTTCTACAATGACAACTAACAATCATCTCTAAAAGATTAAGTGTTTATACCACTAAACAAATACATGACATGAACCTAAGAACGCGCGTTCCGTTGGCTCCAGATAGCCAGGCCCATCCAGGCCTTAAATCCTTGCTTGCACCATACCCTAAACTCTCAGCCCATCTTCGTCCCTAAACAGTGACTTATGGATCCAAACTTCAATTCAAGTCACTAAGCTTTCTCACAGTGAGGTTTGCAAAGGGCAGCTACAGACATATTTGAGCGATCCATCTTGAAAATCAAATGCACTTGCGTCATTTTTCAATCCTCAGCAGCCATGCCTAGAATCAGTGTATAGTGCTTGCATGTATTTTTCTAGTATCGCGAAATGCTGTAACCCTAAACCCTAATCCCTAAACGGCGCATTCCGCAAGTCAAAACCATGCCTCCTACAGGGATGACTGCGAAGCTTACAAGTTCCTGCATACACCCCGTTGGCCACAAAAAGGGTTTAGGGTTTAGGGTTTTAGGGTTAGGGGCTTATAGGGTTTTACAACCCAAAAACCTTAAAGTGAATCTAACCAGCTGTGAAGTACAAGATTTTGAGCTTGGAGTTGAGATTGGTGGACACAACAAACCAATCTCTGGGGATCCAACGGCACCAAGTAAGTACTTATAGACTCCAGGACCCACTGTGGGTAAAACTTATAGACTTTAGGACTCAATGTACATAGGTATCATTTATAGATTTGGACCCCAAGACCTAACCCTAAGGCTCCAAGTACCCAATAATTAGGTACTTAGGTTTTCGGTAGTCGTAAATTTAGTATAGATTTTGCGTAAGTATATGATTATTAGGTAGTTGGACCCTTAGGGTAAACCCATCCCAGCGAATAGTTTTCTTCCCCCATATGATCCACTGTCTAAACTCCTAGTATCCCCCTTAATATCCCATATAGTAGTCCCCTATATAATCCCCCATATAACCCCCCTTTAAGGAGTTTAGACTATGGCTCATATGATCTTGAAACTCGGAACCCTAAAATCTGAGAGCCTCGCACCTCGAGCGCCGAAACTCGGTTTCTGATTACCTAAAACCCCAAAAGTATGTAGAATAATGGCCTTTTTGGGCAAATTATGTTTAGGGGTTTTGGGCTACTATTTCACCTACCTTGGGGGTCCTCGTAGGGGTTTAGGGTTCAGCATCAAGTTCTGAGCTCTAAACCCTGGATTCCTGAATCCGAGAGGTGTAACAGGCCCTCCGAACCCGCTGGGACCACCTTGGTAAACCCACTCGCTGCTGAGAGGATGACGGCTGAATGTGCATACTCGGAGGTTCATGGGTAGTGACGCATTTGAGTCATTCGCACTTGAGCCTAAACCCTAAACCCTGAACCCCGGGCTTGGGCCTTCAGGGCACTACTTGAAGGGTCGATGGTTCAGAGGGACCTGCGACTATCACATAATAACAACATGCATTCCTTTGTCAGCACATTTAACCCTACTCCTCACTGCTCCCAAAACCCTATTCTTGAACCCTAAGCTCTAAGCCCTAAACCCCTAAACCCTAAATATTACACCCTAAACCCCTAAACCCTAAACACTAAACCCTAAGAACCCCTAAATAGATGAAAACTGCCCGTGAATCTCCAAGCATCCAAGCAGACTTGGGCTGTTAGGCTGCTTCTGGGTAATTCCATATTAGGGTTTAGGGTTTGGAGTTTAGGGTTTAGGGTTTAGAGTTTAGGGTTTAGAGTTTATGGTTGTGAGCTATAGTCTAAACTCCTAGTATCCCCCTTAATAATGGAGAATCAAATGGAAAAGAAAATGGAAATGACATGGAAACTGCTATCTATAGTGTTATGTAGGGGATTATAGGGGTCATTGTCTAAACTTCTAGTATCCCCTTTGATAACTCCTACAGCAGTCCCTTATATAATCCCTTATATAACCCCCTTTAAGGAGTTTAGACTATGGTTCACATGAGTTTAGGGCTAAGGGTTGGGTTTTCGCATTTGGGTACTTGTAATTATAGCAAGCCCTAAGGGTCCAAGTACCTAATAATCATATACCCCCCCCAAAACCTATTAGATGATTACTATTACCCCAAACCTAAGAACCTAAGCATGGGGTACTTGGACCCTTAGGCAAAGGTTTGAAGGGAGGAATCCCCATTAGATGCGTCAAGGGCTTAGGTTTGAATAAAAGATCTGGTGATTAGGGTCTGGGCTTTACGGATTTGGGGCTTTAGTGAGGAATCTTCCGCTACTTCGGAAACCTTATGTAATGAAAACAAGCCTAGAGTTTCAGCTACTATACATATATATATATATATGTGCTAGCCCCCCCCCCCCACCATGTACCTACCATTTTTGCTAATCTTTAGGGAAGCACTTTTAGAATATGATGAGAAGGAATTCCAGAATCCTTGATTCTTTGGTTGGAGATTTCCATAGCATTCTGGTGTATATGAATTCCTTCCAAATTTTGAAATAAGAAGCACTGCAGAAATCCTCGATTCCTGGATTTCCATTGTTCATGTTTTGGAAAGGCATTTGGTTTATATGAATTCCTGTTAAATTTGATTAGAAACCATTCCTAAATCCTCGATTCTTTGATTTAGGGTTGGGTCCTGGTTTATATGATTTCCTTTCAAAAGCTTATTTTAAATAATACAGAAATCCTGGGTCTCTGGATTTCCGGGTTTCCAATTGTGGGTAAGAATTTGGTTTGTATAAATGCCTTCTAAATTTTGATTAGAAATGACACAAAAATCCTGGAGTCCTGGATTTCCAAATTTGGAAAGGCATTTAGTTTGTATGACATCCATTCAAAAATTCTAATTGGAAATATTGCAGAAATCCTGAGTTCCTGGATTTCCTGATTTCCAATTGTAAGTAAGAGTTGGTTTATATGAATTCCTTTGAAAGATTTCATTAGAAACAATTCCAGAATCCTTGAATCCTGGATTTCGAAAATTTGGAAAGGCGTTTGGTTTATATGACATCCATTTAAAATTGTAATTGGGAATACTGCAGAAATCCTCGATTCCTGGGTTTCCACTTTTCATGTTTTTGAAAGGCATTTGGTTTATATGATTTCCTTTCAAAATTTCATTGAAAACAATTCCAGAATCCTTGATTCTTTGGTTTGGGATTTCCATAGCATTCTGGTGTATATGAATTCCTTCCAAATTAGAAATAAGAAGCTCTGCAGAAATCCTCGATTCCTGGATTTCCATTGTTCATGTTGTTGAAAGGCATTGGGTTTATATGAATTCCTTTTAAAATTTGAATAGAAACCATTCCAACATCCTCGATTCTTTGATTTGGGCTTTCCATAGGGCTCTGGTCTATATGCATTTCTTTTAAGACCTTATTAAAAACACCACAGGAATCCTGGGTTCCTGGATTTCCGCTTCCAACTGCGGGTAAGCATTTTGTTTATATGATTGCCCTTTTAGATGTTGATAAGAAATAGCACTGAAATCCTGGGTTCCTGGATTTCCACCTGTGGGTAAAAATTTGGTTTATATGAATGTCTTTCAGATTTTGATTAGAAATAGCACGGCAATCCTGGATTCCTGGATTTTCAATTCGGGAAAGGGATTTTAGCATAGCAACAAAGCATCTAGCTAGGAGTTGGGAGCTGATGTTCCTCAAACTTCTCTTACCTCCGGTTAGCAAGAAATGAAAGAATCGGTCCATCTAGCAGTCCCACTAAAACCCCTCGTAGTGTATAGTCCCCCTTACGCAGATAGAACATGGGGTATATGCGGACCTTATTATAACATACCAAAAATCATATTCTATCTACTTAAGGGGGGCTATAATGCCCAACCCCAAACCCTAAACCCTATATGCTATCTACTTAAAGGGGACTTTAACCCCAAACCCTAAACCCTATATTTTACCTACTTAAGGGGGACTATAGTAGCCTCCATATACTTTTCCATTCCTTCACTGTCTGCTACACAGAACTGGGTTGTTTAGAGCTCAGAGCCCGACGTTGGGCTCACCAGCTTTGTTCAACTGAAGAACCCTAAGGGTCCAAGGACCCAAAGAACAGGGTTTAGGGTTGAAGGCCGGATGCCACCAAGTCGCACTTGCAGTCCTCTTTTGTTCCTCCAGCGTTGCGCTTGCCACCTTCCGTGGCTCGAGGGGAAAGGACTACTTCGGGCTTAGACTAAGACACTGAGGGCCTGAGCAACTGAAGGGCAGACATTGTCAGCTCCACAGCTTGCACCTGAGTGCGTGCACTTACATGGCCTCCTGGCCGGAACATAAGGCCATTGAAACATCCTGCAACTCTGCAGACTCATCGAGTCCCAGGCCATCTAGTCCCCTTCGGGTCCGCTCGCGGCCACTGAACATTTCTGGATCATCTACAAGCTTCCAACGGAAGCCACATGACACATATCTGTTAAACTGCTGGTCTTCTCCCCTCTTTGTGAGACTGTTGGCCAACATAGCCTGTGCATTCACCCATCTAATCTCCAGCTGGGTACGTCGTTGAGACTCTTTGAGCATGAGCAATTCGAGATCGATTCTCTTCTGCTCTCCTGTGGGTGAGATATACGGCTGCTGCATGCGGTCAAAAACATTTCTGCTATCAGTCACCAAGATTCCAGGAGTCTGTTTAACACACGTATCAGGGTCTTTAAGATTAGGCCTCCTACCCAAAAGTTCACCCCATTGATACCTAAGAAGATACAAGACATCTTCCCCGTCAATGGCAGCCCTGGCTTCGGCAGAACCGGGTGATCTGCAAACTCGGCCTATCTTGCTAGAAGACCAAAACATGGGATTAACATCACACATGTAACCCTCGGAAATTCTTTTGTGGGCAGCCCCTATAAAGATTCCCGCCGTACTATCCCCATTCCTACGGTTCTGGTTAGAAGCGTCTGTCCACGCCACCAGTGTGACCTCCTCTGGAGAGCCCAGTGGTCTGATGATCATGGGATCCCTGGCGGCGTCCTTGATCTTGTGCAGGAGAGCATTAACCTCCATCATGGTCTCCACTGTGCTACATGGAACCTCTGAAAGGTACAGAGACACGTAAGAACTATACCTATACCCAATTTGATTCGCATGCCACGACAAAGAACCAAGGAGGCCTCGTAACTGGGTTTGTTCTTGAGGGCTAGTAGGTTCTTTCCTCTGACGCCTACGGGTTTGGGAAATGGGGATTTCTTTAACATTCTCCATGTAGCGCTGCTGGGACAACTCGAATGTGCCACCCTCCTGGCGTTTAATCTGAACCCCACACTGAGTGAAATCATTGTGCTCAAACTCCCCCCATCGGAAATGCGACTGAATCGCCTCTTTCACCTCCAACCAAGTACTGTCACAAGGATCCCCAACCATCATAAAATCATCAACATGTCCGGAAATGATAGCTTTGGTACAACCTTCAACCTCGAAAACCCAACAGCAGGGGTCCGAACCACATTGGTAAAAACCAAGGCTCAGAAGGTATTCTCTTACCGTTTCGAACCATTCGTACGGTGCTTGGACCAAGCCGTAGCAGGCTTTCTTAAGGCGAACTATACTTTCAGGGGGGACCTTTAAGGCTTCACATATTTCAGGAGTAGGAACACAGTAGAGATCATACGGACATTCCCTTCCTTGAAGGAAGGCGGCGGCCACGTCGCCTTTCCAGGCATGCCACTTCCTACAAGCAGCGTACTGAAGCATCAGCTGACGAGTGTGTCTCGTGGTGGTGGGAGCGTAAGTGACCCTATTCTCATACTGTGGGTCCTGATACCCCAGGATGACGGCCCTAGCTTTAGGAGAAGTCACCCCTTCATGATCCGTCTTCCAGGTTAAGAGCCATCGCATTCGCATGGCCTCCTGCCGGGAAGGTTGCTTATCAGGGGGGAGTGCTTCCAGAGCCTTGGAGGCCACAAACTTTCTGACCTCCACCATCTTCGCCTGGCGGAACCTTGCCTTAGTGTCCTGATCCATGTGCCGTTCATACACCTCGATGTTCTTCTTCTTGAGCGCACTTGCCAAGTAGTTTGGAAGGTCCCGGACTGCTTGATGCCAGCCATGGCGAGTCTTCGGCATCTCCACCTCGATGGCCACGCCGGCCGTCTCTGTGCTCCAGAAGCTGGGGTGTAGACTCCAGGCTCAGGTTGGCCTCCTCTCTCCGAGGTGACCGGCTGCGGTGTCGTTGCGGCGGTGCCTCCTCTGGCTGGGCTTCTGTCGCTTCCTGTCGGATGCCCGGCTGTCTGTGTCGAACTCGCCGGAGAGGAGCCTGCCATGCTGGTGCCTCGCCATGGATGGTTACCTCTTCAGTGCTTGGCACTTCCATGGTGATATCTTCATACTCTTCCTTGCCCAGCGGTGACGCCAGTTCGGTCATGGTCCATGGCACCTGGACCGGTTTGTCGAACTCATGCAGCACCGTCTCTCTCTCTGAGGCAAAGCGTAGTTGCTCCACTTGCCCTGCAGCTGTGTCCTCCAGTAGAACACCAAATCTCCAGGAGCGAACTCCGGGATTTTGCGCTCCTTCGAGTTTATGGCTCGGCTCAATCTCTGCTGTGCTTGCCATCGCGTGAAAGCGACCTCTGCTTCCTCACGCAGCTTTTGATGCTGCGCAATCTCGCCCTCTGGGTTCCCCATCATGTGAACGGGTAGCCCCTTGACGTCGCTCTCGAACAGCCGCCCACAGGGGTCTGGTACTTGACCCAGAGCGTGTTGCCTTGGTGAGAACCCCCGGACAACCTCTCGATTGTTCCAAGCTTCGAGCGCACTTGCCAGTGCCGCTTGAGTGTCCATCTGTGGCTCTTGAAGGGCCAGCTTCGACAAACATTCTTTGACCCAAGCAATGGATCTTTCAAGAGGAGAAATATGCCAGTGAGCATCTCCCGGCACAGGATCAAGCATGATACCCATGTCACTGAAAGCACTATCAAGAGCTTTAGATCTCCAAGTGCCCTCCGCATCATACCGAAGGATTTCAGGCTTGCCAAAATACTGCTGCCAGTGTTCCTGGAAGAACCTGATGTAGGTCTCGGCGTTCGGAAGATGGGTTTTGTGCTGAACCAAAACTTTCCCCACCAGGAAACGGCTGTTTTGATCCATGTATAAACCAATCACATTACGGACCTTAGACCCCGGATGAACCCAATGAGCCCCATCCGCCAACATCACCTTCCACCTTTCAGGGTGAACTTCCAGAGTGGCCACTCGTCTTGGAGCGGGTCGCTTCCGCTCCTCACACACGCTACAACGGAACTCATCAACAAGTTGGACCACTCGCTTGTCCACTCCCCGTTTCACCAACGCCTGTTTGAGAACGTCCTTGCTCCCATGCCCCGTGGCCCCATGTAACAAACGGATTTTGTGTAACCACCTTTCCCGTTCCGCCGCCGTGAACTCAGTGGTCAACTCCTCCTGCACCAGGGCTTTGGCGGAAGGTCGTTGACCATAAAGGTTGTACATGTGGTCTTCCACTTGACTGGCATGGGTGTCTTGATTGACATGTGCATCCGAACTGTCTTGCAACCACTGGAACATGCATGCTGGACATGTCTGTGACACTCCCTTGCATTTAAAAACATGGCACTGGCACTGCAACATGTTGAGACTGTCACCTTTACACCTGTTTTGCATGTCTTGGGAAACATGTGGCACCTGCTGCATGTAATGGATCATCCGACTAGCAAACTTAGGGGTATAGAAAGCGGACATCCTAGTCAAGTGGCTCTCACACACAACATGCGGACCCTCACATGATGCTTGCAAACATGGAATGTGGATGTTACGTGCAAACAGCTCGGAGGTTGTTTCAATGCGCCACTCTTTCCCGACCAGGTGCCCCGATTTCTTATCCCGCAACCCAACTCGGCAACCCCCCACAATGGCGGTATGAGTGTTGTGTTCGCTTCGGAATCGGTCCATGTTTGGCCATTTCCAAGCCCGGCACCTCCTGGACCACTCCCAGTGAACCTCCGCCCCATGATGACGACCCCAATACGCCACAACCATGGCAGCCACGTGCTGCTTTCTGGCTTCATGTTGTTTTTGTTTGAGGGACTTCACTTGTTCAGGGGTTCGTTGGTTCAGGTTTTGCATGGGGGAAAATGACGAACACTCAGTACTAATCCAAACATGCTTGGGTTTGCGGGCACGGACAAGATCAAGCACTCTGCAGGGACCGTGGGGATCCGTCAGGTCATGTTGATTGAAAAGCCCTGCTCTGAAGTATGACAGACCTACTTTTTCGGCCGCCTCACCTAAGGCAGAACTCTCATCACAGCACACCTCGAGCAGGAACAGACGGCTACTCTGCTCAAGGTCTTGGAAAAGGGACGCCGTGTGCCGGTCCGGGGCACTCGTCAAAAGATTCACCTCCTCTGAGGTGAGAACACATCGCTTGCCAAGCGGTTCATATGGCAAAACACCTGGCCCACTCAGTGCTTGCCCCTCTTCTCGGACACCAACTCCGTCATCATGTTCTGGCGGAGCTCGTGGTTCTCGCCCTCCAGTTTGGTCATGGCATCCGAGCCCTGACTTCGCTGGTAGTGTGCACCACTGCCCTTGCCAGCTGGCGAGGCTTGAATGATGGCTTTGAACTTGGTCTGCTGCCCGGGGAGATTCGAAGTTGGTGGCTCGTCCACGGTTGTCCACTCGCTCTGGTCGTCGGTCTCCATCTCGCCGTTGATCACCTTCTCGCACCAA
Source organism: Symbiodinium pilosum (assembly GCA_905231905.1). NCBI lineage: Eukaryota > Dinophyceae > Suessiales > Symbiodiniaceae > Symbiodinium > Symbiodinium pilosum. The sequence goes on from CAJNIZ010008518.1 coordinate 11,572, forward strand.
CGTGCAAAGCGGATCAGCTTCCAATCCGGAGACGGTGCCGTTGCCACCTCCCGGATGGCCCACTCGCAGTACTGGTAGTCCTCCGCCATGACGGTCTGGTACTCCTTGTCCTTGTACTTCCCGAAGTCCATGAGGGTGTCGAAGAGGCCGGTCTTCTCCGTGATGTGCTCCCGAAGACGAAGTCGAAGGTCCGCCGCCCTGTCGCGGGTCGTGTAGTCCACCCCGAAGTCGTCGCACATCTGGCGAAGGGCAGGAAGGAGAGCAGTTTTGATGCGGTCCATGTCGCTCGTCGCCTGGTTGCCCTTCTCCTTGTTGGTCACCATGCCGGCTCGGACGCGGGCTCCCTTCAAGAGTGCCTCACCTCGGCAATGGAGAGATTCGGGTTCACGACAATGTTGTGCACCATCTCGAGCTCGGTGCGTGCCTCCTTGATCCCGCAGAGATAGTGTGGCTTGAGTCCTGGCTGTGTCAGGGCTGTTCCCACAGGGTAGCCGCAGTTGAGGTCCATGTGGGCCGCTTCGGCCGACGTCTTGGTGCTCTGCTTGGCGGTCGCCATGCTCACGGGAAGCAAGGTAAGGAGAGGAAGGCGGGGGCTTACTTAGGGGAAGACTAGTTCCCTGGCACTGTGCTCCGGAAAAAGGTTCAGACTTGCGCATGCCTGGTTCAACAGGCTCGGCTGGAAAAATCAAAGCATCACTCCTACCACTACAGTCCCTACTGAATTCATGTGGCAGAGTTGCAGAATGCTGCTGGCCTGACTGCAAACACTTGTTAGCCCCACACTCAGGATCAGGCCTTCCTAAGCTGGGTCTGGTTTCCTACTCCCCAAGGGCACTCAGACGATGAACCTCACGACCAAGGTCCTTGGCATTCTTGAAGGGGTTGTCGCCCAAAAAAAAAAGATGCGGTGTCCTACCTGATTGACTCCAAGGAAACAAGCTTCTTGGGATCAAGCTTGGAGAAGATAGCCTCATCATTGGCATAATCAATAATGGCTCCCATGCGGCGTAGGCTATCTATGGAAAGAAGAATTGGAGCCTTGCCATCTGGGATCACATGTATCCGGAACTGCATTCGCTGAGGAGTGTCGGGCACCTGAACATAGCAAGTCGACATGCTCTGCGAACGGGCCGAGTTCCCGAAGCCAAAGATGGGACGATCTGCCTTGTCCAGGAAGTTCAGGCCTGAAGAGCCACGTTGCTGTTGATTCCAGTTCAGGAGTTGTTCAACTGCATGCGCGCTTCCCATGGCGCGGGTGGCACCGCTGTCCAGGACTGCCATGCCCTCCTGAATGGCTTGATCCATGCTTCTCTTCTGGCCATCCCACGCGGAGAAAATCTCATGGACCTTTGTGTCCATGGGCTCGTGCTGCTCTGCCGACACCTGGTCGTTGTCGCGCTGGTGATCGTGGTCGTACACCTGGGAGTCCTCGTGGAAGTAGGTGAACTCCGCCAACTCTTCCGCCCGCATGCCTTTTGACTCTTCACGAGCTTGGGGGCAATCACTTGTCCGGTGGCTGCGGCTCCCGCACTTTAGGCATGGGCTTGCCGATGGACTGGCCCCGATCGGCTGCTTGCCCTTGCCATTGCCTTTCTGCCAAGAGGGCTTGTAAAAACGCCTTCCCATCTTGACCTCCTGCTGGCGGGCGCGGGCATCCCGAAGTGTACGCTTGGCTTGCTGGTACTGGAGCCAGGCCTCGTGTTCTTGGGCCCGGGCGTCTTGGTACCATGCCACTTCCTGGTCTGACCAGTTTTCGAAGAATGCCTCATCGAGGTCCTCGGCGGGATCGTCGATGTCATCCTCTTCGTCCTGGTAGTGCGCCACATGCTTGGCTTCTCCGTCGCGTCGCTTGACCTGGTCGTCTGTCCAGTGACTCCGCAAGCTGTTCTCCACACCTGACAAGGTGAAGTTGCCTTTGAGGTCACCCTGAATGACACTACGCTCCAAGGGATCCAAGCCACACTTGTCAAGGAGAAACCATCCCTGAACCGCATCGGGGAGGACCTGGACAAGGTCGTCATCCTCATCCTCCGTGCTGTTCTCTTTCGCCTCGTCTCGGGCGCGCTGCCAGGAGTTGGCGTACCAATCGCCTGACCCATACCAGTTTGGGCCCCATCCAGTGTGCCAGCTTGACCACCAGTTGTTGCCATAGCTCCACTGCCACCTGTCGTTCTGGTCGCTGTTGCTTGCTTCTGGTGTGGCGCCAGCCGCTTCGGTTGTCGGCTGGCCCTCAGTGTCGCGGCTGGCCCCTGCCGTGCTGCTAGGTCTCGGTTCCCCCTCCCTTGTGGCCGGCGGAACTGCATCGCTGACCCTGGCCGTTTGCCGAGAAGCCTGCTGAGAAGGAACTTGACCATGTTCTCGAAGCATTCTGCCCAGAGACCTGCACATGCGATCATATTCTTCCCGGTGGCGGACACAAAAGGCTGTCATGGACTCTCCCTTCTCCTGCGCAATACCCTAAAGTATTGTCTCATGAAGTTCCCAACTTCTGGCAGTGCTGGCTCCGCAATTGTCTGTTGCAGATGCCTCAGGAGAGTCTCTGCGCCATTGTGCCCACTGAGCCACGTGCTCTTCTGTCCCTGAATGGCTGTGCGCGCTGCCCCTGTCAGCTCGGCGGCCAGTCGTGGCCCGCAGGTATATCTCAACTCTACCTTGGTTGAGGCCACATACAGGCGTGCTGCCGCCTTGTATTCTGACCAAGAACTTGGCTCACCTCCCCATCCAGGAACCCCATCTCGATTCCTCGTGACTGTGCTCATGGCGGCCACAGGCCGTGCAAAGGCCGGGATACCCGGCTGTACCAACTGATGCAGTTGGTGCCCCAGATCTGGATCTCTAAATCACAACGTACCGTTGCAGGCTGCGCTACCGTGAAGGCCGGATGCCACCAAGTCGCACTTGCAGTCCTCTTTTGTTCCTCCAGCGTTGCGCTTGCCACCTTCCGTGGCTCGAGGGGAAAGGACTACTTCGGGCTTAGACTAAGACACTGAGGGCCTGAGCA
>CAJNIZ010008519.1:0-14568 GCA_905231905.1 Symbiodinium pilosum
CCCCATATTACATATTCCCTTATTCCCTACGAACTCTGAGTCTACGTGGATAGTGTGTTGGACTTTGCTGCTTGGCGCCTCGGAGTCCAAAAATCCTCTCTGGCAACCTAATGGGCAGCTAGTAGCTTCTGTGACCTCAAAAAATGGATTGCTGTTCAGGAACATAAATTAAGTTACCCTAATGAATATATGAAGTAGTTAATATGGTGCCACCCCCTTTACAGCAACGTATTTGTAGTTCCTTAGCAGCAACCCAGAAAAAGTGGCTGCTTCGTTGTTCATTGTCGAAGCTGTCGTGGCCCCTAAAGCTAAGTGCGGCTGCTGCAGCTGAAGGCTTGGGTACTTTCTGCTTGCGAGGTGCTCATGGATGGCGATGGGCAGGGTCCTCGTGAGTTCCGGGCTGCGTGGAAGGCGTGAATCCTGGCTAAGGGATTTGAATGTTCCGGCTTACTGTTCTAGCCTTGGCTGACACACAGATGGTTGGGTAGCCCATGGGCCTCCAGGTTCACATCAAGCCATGTTCTCGAACCTATGCAGTTAAATCGGGTTGATCCACGGTGCTGTGCTGGCTGAAATAGAACTTTCTCGCCCATATGTGAAAAATCGCAAAATGCCGGTAATTCCGTACCAATCACGTTTGATTGGGATTTCTTGTTGCTTCTGTTTGGGTCTTACCACCCCAACTAGTTGCTTTATTATAGATGCTAAAAATGTGGCCATGTGATCAGAAGAAGTCGAGCATCCTTGGAAGCCACGCAGTTTGAGGGTTTAGGATTGAGGGCTTAGATGGGAGCTATATAGGGATAATGGAGAAGAAAAATGGAAACTACTATAATTTGGTTCTATGGGGTTTAGGGTTTAGGGCTTTGGGACAAGGCCAGTACAAAAGGGTTTAGGGACATGGCGAGGCGCTCTCGAACCTTGGTGGTGAGGTGCAGACCTTCGACACTCAGCTTATTTGGTATTGGTAGGTGTAGAAAGGTAATGGCCGTGTCATGTTCCACATCATAATCCAAGACAAGCCAAATCCAAGGCCTTTATAATTCGATAGAGGATCCCCCCAAGAGCCACCGTTGGGTCGACAACCCCTATGTTACTTTGTAGCCAAATCGTGTATGCAGGGTCACTTTTGGCGGCTTTGTCCTGAATCCACAAAGCACCTGCCAGGGTTGGTTTTCCATTAGCCCTATATAGCCCCTATAAGACAAGCATGTATGCATCTACCCTCCAACATCCTCAGGTCTTTGCTGCAGAAGCACAACTGAAGCGGAAGGACTGGAGAGCCTTCCTGGAGGACTCAGACCATAGGTGTGATGCAGAGTGCTTCGGACCAGAGGCTAGGCTTACAGAAGTATAAGGGATATACAACGGTATATAGGGGTTATATAGGGATATGGGGAAAATAAGATGGAAACTACTGTATGGTGTATAGGGGTTATACTAGGATAATGGAAAAGAAAATGAAAAATTGCCCGACTTTTTGCAGAGGTCTTGAAATTCTCAGGTAGGAGGAATTGGGCTCGCTAACCTCCCTCGCCTGATGGACTCTATCTTGGGGAGCCAGCATAATGTGACCTTTATGAGGCAAAGGACCTTGGGGTTCATGGAACACGCGAGCGCGGAAACCAGGGGGAAAGAAGTCCTGGGGGCAGGAGTCAGGTGCCGAAGGCATTGCCGTGCCAACGAATGCCGCAGAGGGCTTGCAGGCCAATACATGCTTTGGGGCTATAAGGCTTAGAAGTATGATGCCCCAACTTCCGACAGCATGGGTTCAACGTAGAGCGATGCAGGGCTCCTACACTCCTTGTGTAGGCCCCTGACGCCTGCCAGCAAATACGGCACGGAGAATGGCTGCCTCCTGATCTAGCTTCCTTCTAGTTTCCGAGTCCTTCACTTAGCGCAGATCCTCCGCTGTACTCCACAGAAACCCGAAGACCAAACAATACCCGCATCTGCTTGGCTTTCATAGCCTAGCTTACCTTACCTTACGTTACAGTTCCCTGATTTGCCCCTAGTTAACCTTCCCTTACTCTACCCTACCTTAGCTGACCTTACCTTACTGTACCTTATGTGAATTTGCTGTTCCATACCCTTTGCGCTTTGAAGCGATCAGCCTGCATTGTATTGGGCGGGTTTTGAAGGCTTCCCTTAGGAGCATGGCACCCCATCAGCAGGTTCCTCAAACAAGGTACCTGTAGGGTAAGGAACCTAGGGATCTATACATACACATATATGTATGATATTTGTATAGGGTATACGATCGCCTCGCGGCTCAACCAAAATTCATTAACCTGAGAAGAAAGCCCATGCAGCCCCTCTGTTTGATTTGGGGAGGGTAGCTTCCTTCCGCAGGCAGCGATTCTGCCCTGCTTTTTGCATCCTGCCAGTGAATCAAGGCCAGAGAAAGCCTTCCAATTCCATACATGCACCCCTCCAATCAGGGTACCCCAATATAGACCCCAATATACTGGAGTCCGTATTATAGGGATCCCCCCTAATTTTGGGAAACTTCCCAGATCCGTTGAACAATCCCCAGCATTGCCCAAACCTGAACCCTAAATCCCGAAGATGAACCCTGAACCAAACCTCAAATGAGCTATAGTCTAAACTCCTTAAAGCGGGTTCTATGGGGGATTATATAGGGGAGTATTATAGGGCTCATCAAGCGGGAGACGAGGAGTTTAGACTATAGCTCAGATCTTGAATCCTAAGCCCTTGGCCTTAAACCTTACATGGGTAGTTCTCACAAGTAGGGCCCCATTTTGAGTACCCTTAAAAATTAGGTGCCATAACATGTTCCATCACCAAAACGGGCTCATGTTTTTGAGAACAACACGCATCTTGAATGAATTTCTAAGCTCATTTTGGAAGGCCCTTCAGCGAACTGTCATGGCCAAAGCTGCCATGCGGTGGGCAAAGGATCCCACTATCTCCTGTGCAGCTCGCCAACCTAAGTGAGCAGGTTAGGGTTTAGGGGTTCAGGGCTTAGGGACTTGAGGGTTCAGCGGGTATATGAGCTATAGTCTAAACCCCTAGTATCCCCCTATTAATAAGCCCTAGAATACTCCTATATATTCTTCCCTATATAACCAGGGTTAAGGAGTTTAGATTATAACTCATGTCATGGAAGCAATGGGGTGTAGGATTCAGGGTTTAGGCTTTCGGCTAGGAGAGGTAACCCTGGGGTCTACAGAGTATATAGTCCCCCTTAGGTAGATAGAATATGTCTCTGGGTATATTTTAATAAGATCTCGGGAATATAGGGTTATAAGGGTGGGCAGTGTTCAACTTCATAATTAGCGGGGAGAAGCATTGCTTTACTAGCTCTACTCAGTTAGTATTGTTCTAATAGGCTATGCTTCCAAGCGAATCTTCATTACGTATTTCTCACGTAAAGCGTGGATGCAAAAAGGGAGGGCTTCCTGAGATGACCTGAGAAACAAGCGTGTGGACTCACGCTATGGGAAACAGGGTGGGTTTTTAGGGGTTGTATAGGGTTATATTAGGTACCCAATATTTCCCCAATAATGGAGAATCAAATGGAAAAGAAAATGGAAATGAAATGGAAAATGGGATTATATAGGGGTTTGTTTAGATTGAAGATGCAGCAGAAGGCATGATTGAGCCGTTTGTAAGAATGCCTGCCAGTCCTCGACTTCAGCTTACTTGGGCCCTGATGCTTGGGGGTGGGGGAACTCTGGGGGTGAAGCCAGGTTCTAGCTGCTTGAACTCTGCTCCTGCGTATTCCCGACGCAGGTTGCATTGATGCCCTCCGAGCGGGTTGGTCGCCCTGCAAGCCCAGACGACGCCAACATGGACGTCGACTTCGTGCAGTTGGCGCACCTTCTTGTCTCAGGCAGGTAGCAGGGGCAGTTGCGGTAGCAGTGGTGGTCATGGGGATAGCAGTGGAAGAAATTTGCAGAAGTACTGGCAGAGCAGGAGTACTAATTCAAGGAGGAAGCATGACTTCACAAAAGCAGCAACAGTTGCAGCAAAGGCTGCAAAGGTAAGTGTGGTCGATGAGGATTTGCAACCTTACAGACATTCAGGGCTGGAGTTCCCGCTCAGGAGCAGGCTGCAAAGGGTAGACCTCGTGATATTCATTGAGTTGCAGTGCAATAGGGTTTAGGGTTTAGGGTTTAGGGTAAGTGAACAAAGCACAACAGGCGCTTGACATGTTGGCACGCTCTCCTGTCTTGATGTAGGGCGACTGTGACTGCTTGTCTTACGACCGCAGCAACGCCAGTCCCCTCCCCCAGCAGCCTTGACGCCCTTGACCATCAATATTCCGCCCAACATGTCATGGTACTTCATTGGAGGCAAATTTAGGAGGATGGGGGCTCCACTGAGGGGAGGAGATTACACAAATTGCTCCTACTGTGCTGCTGTTTGGTTCAGGGCCGAAGGCGCATGTCCTGGCCGTGCTTTTGGAGGGGCCCGCGCCGCCCGGCCGCTGAATCCTCAAATCTGGGCTTTCAAAAGAATTATGGGGCGCCCTGGCCACACGGGTGGAGTACATGCCTGCAATGCACACTTTCGGAATACAATGGAGGGCTATCATACCCTGACCTCCAAAACCACTCCTGGGCAGGGTACTCCAAGTGACTGGTGAACATGGCCAACGCAAAGTCAGAGAAAGGGTTGCCAGCTGAATGTTGCACTTGTTACCATCAGAAGCATTCTTTGCTTACTTGCTGCCAATGTAGCTAGTGCCAGGACGGGACCAGTATTGAAACCACTTGAACCATTCAAACATGGATTGTCTACAATGTCCCCAGTCAAAGGTTTCCTTGTATGTGCAGTTCGCGGGCTCTGCCTCAGAGTATGGCATGTTCCATCGAATGAATGCCAGCGAGGACAGCTACTATCAGAAAGCGTATGTGGTGAACCTATGTAAACCTTGCTGGATAGAACCATGCCCCCCAAATCGCATCGGAAGGCACCTGTCACGCTGAAGATGCAGTAGCACTATGTGCAGTCATGTAGACGTAATATCGCGCAGCTGGATCATGTTGGCTTTGAGCGATGGACGGAGGCATGTCGAGAGGTTCTGCTGGAGAAGATAACATGCAAAGCCGGGGTGCACTTGTCATTGGCGTCAATAGATATGACGACTCTGGCCTCGAGGATTTGAAGCAATGCTGTCACGACGCAGATCTAGTGGAATCCTGCTTGCTGGAGAGTCACTGTTCGATGCGCTAGATAGCATTGCAAAACAAACTCGCGCCTGTCTTTCAAGTCTCCTGCTATTGTTCTACGCAGGCCACAGCTACGAGATGATGGCATGATTTTCATGTGCCCATCAAATTCCAAAAGGCGCGAGGATGACATCTCGCTGGAATCATTCATCCAGCGGCTTTCAGACAACACCACGCTGGTGTGCGTTTTCGCCAGCTGCCAAACCAAACTGGAACTGTTGACCAAGGAGCCTGTCCTCCGACCATCTGCAGCTTTCCCGAAGCAGTGGTACACGAGCGCAACGGCCAGGTTTCGTGACGTGGTGGCTGCCATCCTGGGAAGGAACTCGCAGACGATGGGCTGTTTACTGCAATTCTCATCAAGCACATGAGGCGGCGTGACGTGGATGTGCAGGAAATGGGCAGGACTGTGACCCACGAAGTGTGCCAGGCAACACAGCATCGCCAGTGGCCGCTGAGTATATCCAACCTCGACAAGCCTCTTTGCCTCCTGCCGGCGCAGCCAGATGCCATCAAGAAAGCAGATGCCCGTGGTTTGCTGGACAACCTTGACGTTCAAAGGTATGTTGGAGCTGTGCGCCTCGTAACGCGCGACGCGGACCCGGACACTGCTGACTTCAACTGGGCCTGCCGATGGCTGTGTGGGTTGCCGAAAGTTGCAAAGCATTACAGACGAGCACAGCCCCTGCACATCCTGCAGATTTGCAATGAGGCGAGGATTGCCATACACAACATATTGGATAATGACAGGAGAGCCGCAAAAGTTCCTGCCCTGCTACTGCTGTCATACCTCGATGAGTTGGAAGCGCGTCTGATGATCGTCAGAGGCGAGTGCGACCCGCCCTTGCCGTCAGCTGCACGGCAAGTTAGCAGGTTGGAGTGCAGCAGGTGCGTCGGCGCAATCACGTCCTTCTTGGACACCTTTGAATTCGATGAGTTTATAGCTGCAAAAGCTCTGCTTCTGCTCCAGCTATACCATCAGCAAGTGATCGACGAGGAGCCCAGCCTGTCGCATTACTCCCAGGCCAAGTTCATGGCCAGTCAGGCAGCGCCTTTGTACATAGCAGTCGGTCTTCCGGAGGGTGCCGCAGGCATTCTCATGGACTGCAGTTGGGGTGCAGTGCAGATGAAGCTTCTTGACCGCAACGGGATGCAATCCCTTGCTGACAGGCTGGAAGTTGTGATGCTCTCTTTCAAAGAGTGGGACCTGCCAGACTTCCGGATGCAATTTTACGAGCTTGTCGGCCTGACGCAGCTAGCATGTTTGTACAGGGGCCTTCAAACGCAGAAGAAGGCGAGTCAGTGCTTTCCAAAGCTTAAGCAAGCGCTGGCTCATCCAAAGCAGTGGCTTAGTCGCGCATGCAAGGCCCGCAACCTTTTAGCAGCGTGGGACATCAAGATCGATGATCCATGATGGATTTGTACATAGTTGACATCCTGCGCGCCCTTGCCGTGCATGACTCCAACCAAAACAAGCCAACCCAAACCGACCCAGACCGCAACTAGTCCTTGCCTCTCAGCTTGGTTCTGGGTGCTGCCAAAGATGTTGTGCCTGGCGCTTGTTCAAGCTGCTGCTGGAGCCTATTCCCGGGGAACTTGCAGGTTGAAATCATAGTATGTGTTTACAATCTTTTTAGGCACATCCATGGTCGCGCAAGCAACCCTGCCCTTCGTGAATTCCGGAGTCACGAACATACCGGAATACCCATGCTGGAGTTTAGATAAGTAATCTACAGACTGTAGCAACTCCTCCCGTGGGGCCCCATCAAATTGTGATAGTTGTACCTCTTGAGTTTGGCGGTGGTGGATCACCGCAGCCCGCCACCGGCGCCGGCAGAAGCTCGCCCATCAGAGCGGTGCATCTAAGGTTCCGCTGCCCAGAGTCTGTCGGTCTGGCTGCCGAATTCCGTGCAGCCCGGGCCGAGGTCTTCTGGGTGGAGGCCAGAGATTGGGATAACATGGGGGTTTACATGACAACTATAAACGCATACGGGGAACACTGAGATTATGCAGGGATGCTGTAGGGAAGCGTTGCGACAATGTTGCAAAATCCCTAGAACCGCAGAGGTGTCAAGGTTCAGGTACCTTTGGGTTCAAAGCCTGCCATAAAGGCGGGCGGATATGGAAGTTCTCACTCGCAGCTTGCCTAGCGCGTCGTCTCCCGAAGGAAGGAGCCAAAAGCTGTACGCTAAGCTTTCAGGTCAGGCAACTGGTGCATGGAGCTTCTTATGGATGGTTCACAAAGAACCGAATGAGTTTCTTATAGGACATGAGGCCTGAAAGGCCTAATTGCCTTGGTTAGCCTCTGACCTGATGTTGCGTGCGCCTGATGTGTCTCTATGGGTAGTACGTAATCTAGCCTGAATCAGTAATAAAACCCTGCAGAAAGCAGGGCCACGTATCCTTTTCAAGAGAGGCCCAACTTGCTGGGCCGGATTCCCTAAGCTGCATAGGTTCAGTGGTTCGGTTTTCGAACTCCACGGATGCGCGCGGTCCTGCCTCCAAATTCTGGAGCTGACGGTTGCTTGGCATACTGAAGGGACATGACAGAGCAAAATGAGGGTTCGCATGGATTTGCGTCTATTGCAAATGCTTAGATGTCACTGCTGCTGCTACCTATTAATCCTGCTGCTATGTGCAGGAGGAGGATGAGAAGCAGCAGCGGCAGTGAACCAAAAACAGAGCCTGGTGCTTTCCGAAACAGACTTACTTAGTTACAAATCCGGGCAAACTTTGACTTTACAACCCTGCAGCCAAAAAAAGCTTGGCCACGGTTCTCCCTGTCGCTCTACACCGTACCCGTTAGTGTGAGGGTTTCCATAAATCTGCGGGTGCCGCTGTAGACCCAAACATAGTACAGTCCTCACAATGAAGGTCTGCGTTTATCAAGAGCGTTCAGTTCCTGAGCCCCGTATATTTATAACCATTACTATAATTTTGATTTAGCCTGAGCTCCACGGCTCTCAATCAAGGATGGGTGGAGCCCATTTCAGAGGAAGAGGCACACATGAGCAAGCTGAAGAGATGTCTGGGTTTCCCCCAAGATGAGGGGTACTGTTCTGGGGGCCCCACCATAATAAGGATTTAGCGTTTTGGAATATATCTTGGAGTCCCCTGTTCAGAGAAACTACCATGTCTGGATCATGGGCTGGCCTTGAATGGAAGAAGCTCATTGCAGTAGAGCTGGTTTGGTAGATTGATGCTTTGAGGTCCTGCGGAGCCATTTCCGCTACAAACTGGAACCCCTACACCCTTAGCCCCTAAACCCTGAACCCCTGAGCCCTTAACCCTAAAGCAGGAAAGAGGCCCCCTGCCCGACATCACGCACTTGGTTGGGCGCCTTCGTCTGCCACTGGCCTTTGGTTAGCTAGGAATGAAGGAATGGATCCTTCGAGTAATACCTATATAACCCATCATAATAGTTTCACGTAGTAATCCCTATATAACCTATTATGGTAGTTTCAATGTTCTTTTCCATTCCTCCATTCCCAGGTAACCAAAAAGGTAAGGCATGTCAGCAGCCGTGAGCAAGCCTTGGAAGTTGCATCGGCGTTTTGCAGCAAGCACTACTAATACTCGTAACAGTAATTTAAAGTTCTGATAACACTAGCAAGAATATCATGTTAATTAATAGTAAGAACATAAAAATCAGCACGAAGCTATGTTTGGATCCTCGTGCTGCAGTCTAAAGCCCTTACCCCAGAACCATCGAAAACCTAGCGAGGGGCCAGATGGGAGCCCTTGGGTTTCTCCTCACATCACCCAGCTTCACTCCCCTCGAACCTTTGACGTAGACGAGGCATCTTTTCAAGTACGGTTTCATGGAGACCCCGCGGGATGCGTTGGCGCCAGCTGTTGCAAGGCACGGGCAGTCAAGGAGCAAAGCTCATAACACGCACATCGACTCTGACATCCGGGTGTTGGTGCGCTGCAGTGGGCTTCTTGAAGTCTTGCCGAGCCCCATAAAATGTCAGACACAATGGACTTCATGGCAAAAGGAAGACGTAAGCAGCTGCACTCCATCCTACTTGTGTCCATCTTGCCTACTTCTTTTTCACTCCTCAAGGTGAGGAGCTCCTGGACTATGCAGGAAGTACGTGTTATACCTCAGGTGGTCCCCTCATTAAGGGACACGAATGGGTAACTACAGTGTCGTAGGGACCGTGCATACATGTAAACAAATACCTATTTGTTTTCTGTCCAGGAAAGTGCATTCCTGTCATGCCGCACTAGAGTGTGGGGAACACCTAAACCATTCCGGGGTGTCACATTGAGAGTTTTCAAAAAGGGGGGCCCCGGTGATTACCATATCTGCACCCTAAGATATGAGAGTTTCCAACAATTAGCAGTACTATTTTGGGAGTCCCTATAACAAGGAACATAGTATTTAAGGGTCTTTCCTGGGGTCCTCCTAAATAGGGAAACTAGCATATTCTAATATTCTACTCCTTGTCAGTCAGACCCCTTCCAACTCTCTTTCAGGTTCTGGCACCGAAATCTGCAAAGCTCAGATCTGACGGTGGCTGGGCAGCATGGCTCAGTGTCAGCTTATGGCTGCGAAAGTTTTGTTCAGGCTACTGCGCGACAAAGCAGGTAAATGTTCCAGCTATCCTGCCTCTAACGTCAGGTACAAAGAATACTCAGAAATCGCCAGGAGATGCCCAAATGGGCCCTTACTTCTGAAAATCCACGTCTTGTTGCGTCAGACTGCCTTCGCCTGCGGCCCGTGGCAGCAAAGCCACATTCCATGCTCAAGCTTGCAGATGTAGATGCTTTTGCAGGCTTATGAAGCCATTGAAAGGTTGACCGTGGGTGTTACCCGAGGTGTGGCCCGCACAGTATCCGCTGCATCAGTTGAACGACGCTTTGGGCCACTTGTCGGGCCCAGGCTTTGCTGCATGTTCCTCGAGTACTTCCAGGAATAGGGCCCCCTTCTTAACCTCCAAAGTGCCTAGCATCCTATTTTTTGACCCTCAAGAGAATCACATTTGACAGGGCCCCAACCCTGCACCCCAAGTAACCGTATGCCTCACTCTTGCACCCCAAGGTGTGGTGGATTGCTGGGTGCATTTCTCTCCAAACACGGGAGCACATCCCTTTAACGCCTTTGACCCTAGGCTGTAAGTCGCACAATTATTTAATGATAGAGCATAGGTTAGGTAGTGGACCCCAATATAGACCCCAATATTCTATAATCCTTATTATAGGGACCCCTAAAATGGTACCCCTAAATTTGGGAAACCCCTATATCCACATGAACCACCAGTTTCCACTTTCGTGTCATTCCCGACAAACAAGCAGTAAATCTGACCGTGCCCAGGCCAACTCGGCCAGGATGACTGGCACTCTCTGTGCCAGGCCTTCCGCAGCGTTAATGAGTGGTTGTCAAAATTATGGTCCCTTTTTGGGTACCCTAAATATTAGGTGCCGTCTTATAATAGGGACCCAAAAAGGGACCATAATTTTGACAACTATCCATATAACCCATTATAGTAGTTTCCATTTTCTTATCCATTATCCCCCATATAATATAACCCCAATATAGCTCAATATTACCTTAATGGGCACCATAATTTTAACCACCCTAATGTCAACAGATACACCTCGGAAAGTTGCCTTTTCTGGGTTTCTTTAGTACAGTCGCAGCTCCTGCATCTCTCGTCTTAAGAGGACGTGAAGGAGGGAGGTGTCTGGAACCCTGTTAAGGTCACCGCTTGAGGCACCGCTTCTGAGACCTGGAGGGTATTCTTACACGTATAACAGGCCTCTTTGTCTGAGTGTGAAGATTCTATCCAATGAGAGGTTGTGCTGTTTCCGACTCGTGGAATCTACTTAGCATGTTTACCCAACTAACCCCATATGCTATCTTCCTGGGAAAACATGTCCTGGGTTTGGTATATGCTAAAAGGAATTGCAGGCTTATGCACTGCACACACCTCTTGGATGTACGGTACAAGAAGCGGAAGTCCCGATATATTGGGATGTCCGGACTCTGTAACAGCTGCATGTGGTCTGGTTCGGGTAGGAACGAACACATGTTTTGCTTGCTTACAGCCACAAGCCGTGGCAAGTGCAAGTCAGTGGGGGCCGTATGCAGGTCTACTGGTTATTGGGGTTATATGGGGATAATGAAAAAGAAAATGGAAACTACTATAATGGGATATATAGGGTATATATTGGGGTTATTGTGGGGTATTATTGGGATAACGGAAAAGAAAATGGAAACTACTATAGTATATTGGGGCAATATTGGGGTACAGATATTACATTCTGGTGTTTGGGGACTTCACGCTGAAGTCACTTCCCACGCGTGCACAACTCCAAGCATCGGTGAGGAGACGGCCTTCGTGCTGCCCATTGGCAGCAAGACTCGGTCAACGAAGGACCTAGCGCCAACTGTTTCTCAAGCGCAAAGGTAGCTCGAATACTTCTTGCAAGGATTAATACTTTGTTTTGCACTTGTGGCTTGCTTCTTTGGCTACATGCTGCTTGAGCGAAGCTGGTATATTGGAGCAGTGTGATGAGACCTCCGACCCCGCACCATGAGCTTCCAGCAGATGCTAGCATCTAGATGATCAGAGATCCCATGCATTCCCACGCTACCGTGGATGTGGATATGTTTGCAAACTCGAAAGGGCTCATGACGGCCTCGGCTCACTGACATGTTTCAGCACGGTTTACTGTGGAGAATTCTAAGTTGCCTTTCAGCTTACTGCAAACCATACAAGAAACTAGGAGCACAAGGGAGTGTTCTCAAGACCACCGCCCGTCACGTCATGCATAGCTTAGATTGCCACTTGTTACCGGCGCTACCGAGCCATGAAGGGCAACAATGGCGGCTGGTGTCCTTGCCGGTCGCGCTTGTGGGCACCTTTGAAAGGGATTAGTGATTTGAGTGAGTCCGCGTTCCACGGTTCTGCTGTCCTGGTCCCCATTCATAGCGGCGCCAGTCAGCAACGCAATTGTCATCTGAGGCTGTTTGCCTGATATGCGCCGTGCTTGGATCCGGGTGGGCAATGTCCACGCGCTGCGTGTTCGAGGCCCGGGGGAGCTGGATGTGGGGCTGACGCTTTGGCTTTGACCACAACTGTCCCCAGCTTCCCTAGCTTATATTGAAAGAGCGACTGAAACCCAAGCTTCAAATAATGTTGAATGATCAACTTTTCGAAGCCTGTGGCGTAGCATGTAGGCCTGGACCCACTCTTCCCTAATGCGAAAATGCCTTGGCCAAAACGCGGTCATGGCTTTGTATCTCGATCCATCTCGGGTTCGGTCTTGAGGCTTTTGTGGGCTTGATCTGGCTGGTGCACTCGGCTTGCATGGCTGGATGTGCCACCGCTTTTGCTTGCAGATTATTATGGACCCGCTGGCATGTCCACTGTCGGGGAGTCCCATATAGTAGCCCTTCCGGAAGTGGGCGAGCCTTTTCAAGGCTAATTGCATTCTCTTCTCTCAAAACACCCAGTCCTTTTTCCGAACACCCATCAAATCTCTTCCAGTTTCCTTTGGTTCCGTTGAAGAAGTATGTACATGGCGCATTTATAGGTACATACATATATGTATACATATATATATATATGTATATATGTATATATATATATTCCGTTATGAACTCACTTGCACTCTATATATATATATACACATACATGTACATCTGTAGAGACAGAGTTTGACATACCGTTATTCCTGCTATCATCCTTATGGTCAACTTTCTTCCGTGTTCCACAGCAGTGGTATCACCAACCATGTGGTAGAGAAGAGAATGAGGCAACAACTCCTCAATATACGGAGCCTTTTCCGCTTTGGAGCCGCACTCTCGCTGACGGGAGGACCCAACCAGGGTCTCCCCAGAGCCCAAATGAAAGAAAGAAAGAAAGAAAGAAAAGAGGCCCTATAGAAGAAGAAGAGACAGAGAGCAGACAGTACATCAGGTGTCACTGACGTCTTTGCAGCAGGTGGCCGTGCTCTTCCTGGCCATTGCGGTGCTGTTGCTGCTGTGGGCTCTGGCTTGCCGCCCGCTGCTGCAGGGATGAATTTCAGCGGTTTAGGTGTAGGGTTTAGGTGTTTAAGGGTTTGGGGGTTTATTGTTTAAGGGTTTAGGGTTTAAAGAGTTACCCTAGAAATCCAACTAGCCCAATGTAGGTAATATTTACAGACTTTAGGCGGGGCCAATGCAGGTCTTGATTGTACACTTGGATCCCTAGGGTTAAAGGTTCCAGGGATCGGGCCCCAAACTGATATTGATTCCAATATTCGGCCCCCCTACTCCAAAACAGGCTCTTTAGAGGAATTCTTGTAACATGCGTACAGTAATGAGTGAGGGTGCCCTGAACCTGCGCAGTGAGAGTAGGTGCCCCTTAAGGGATTACATGAATCCTGAAATGGTACCATATACCCTACATCATAGACCCTATTAGGCTACATGGGCCATTCTAGGGTTCATTTAGTCCGCGCGGCCTCTAAGGCTTTGCATCTCGGGACTCTACCTGGGAGTTTGCTTTGCGATCCTGATTAGAGCCTGGGCTAAGAGGTTGCTTGAAGTGTCGAAGATAGGGGGACATATTCAAACAGCCAGGGCTGTCCTTTTGAGTACAAGCTTGAGAACACATTCCTGCCGTTATTTGCGCTAGGAGACAACAAGGGAGGTTCACTAACAGCTTAGGGAATTCTGGCCTTTGAATGCAAGCCCCTTTCTCATCCCGACCTTCCAGAGGAGAGACGCTGCTCACCATAACTGGGCACGTGCCGTGTGGTCTCCCTACCTTCGGCAACGAATGTGCGGAAACGCAGTGTCAAGAGACGCTTGGTCTTGAGAGTGGCGTGGTCAACTTGGTTTGTTGATATATGATCTTTGTATGTCCCTTTGGATCATATAGGTTTTGGTGAAAGGGTCTGAAAGGTTTGGAAGACAGCCGCATGATCATTGCCATGAAATAATGGAAGGCGACAAGAACTGTGCCAATTGGTAGTGGTCGTCTTTGTGACCATTGCGAGAAGTTGTAAAGCCCTTCTTGAATTGTCGAAGGTGCAGACCACCAGAAACCCAGAAAAGAAGGAGGCATGCGAACTGGTGCACACGGTGTGCTGACATGGCATTTGCAAGTACTGTTGGAGTGCTGGCGCCGAACATGATGCTGGACTTCATCAACCTGGACGAACACAGCTGCGGCTTTTTTGCGAACACTCGTGGCAATATCCAAATTCAAAAACGGTCAGTTGCCTGATCAAGAATGCATCAAGAGTGGGCACGCCCGTGCATCAATGCCCTGAACGCCTGTGATGCAACCGAACCAATCTTGGAATTCCTAAGCTCGCCACCGGCCGTGGTTGCACGCAGCCGGAGAATTCTGAAATTCATTCAAAAAGTCAA
>CAJNIZ010008520.1:0-14566 GCA_905231905.1 Symbiodinium pilosum
TGTATATACATATACACATATATATATTTATATATATTTATGGCACAATATATATATATCAGATGTGTATATACATATACATATAAAGGATTTAGGGTTTAGTTTAGGGTGGGAATTGCTCAAAACAGCGGGGTCTCAGAAGGGACCCGGGAATTGTAGGGACTACAAGAGGATGATGGGCCCTCGTTAGGGGCTAGTTTAAGGTTTAGGGTTTAGGGGTTTAGGGTTTAGGCGTTTAAGGTTTAGGGGCTAGGGTTGAGGGTTTGGGGTACATCTGTGGTAGTTCCCAAAATTATAGACCCCAATATACTATAATCCCTAGTATAGTACTCCCCAAAAAGGGTACCCCTAATTTCGGGAAATCCCCATATATATATATATAAAAGATAGTTGGAGAAACTGCTCCCTCTCTCTCTCTCTCTCTCTCTCTCTCTCTCTCGACATAGCTGTAAAGGTCGGGGTTTAGCCCAGTGCCCTCCCCCAAACCAACGGGGAAGCCAACATAGTCCTCTTTCAGAAGGGGCAGTAATCTTTGCAGGGCCCCGTTTGGGCTTCCGTGTTAACTTGGTGGAGGGTAGCTTCTTGCGTCACCTTCAGTTCTCCAACTCGTAGGAGGTACAGGGTCTATGGTTTAGAGTTTGGGCAGAAACTTGGAATAAGTTGCCCTTACAAAGAGACCATGTCACGTATCATATTATCTACTTTATACACATCTTATGGTAACCTAGTTCAAACCCTTTTGCGCGCTCGGTGGTAGTGCAAGCTGTCCTCCATGCACCACAGGGCCATGGGGAGCCCCAGACACTCTGCGCTAAGGCCCTAACCCCGCAGCGCTACGTGTCTCCATAAATATGTATACACATGCCCACAAAGGTGCACACGCGTAGATGCACACATACACAGCTCTTGATGTATGTATATATATATATGTATGTATTTTTTCCCCTGTAACCCCTGAAACGTCAGTCAGCTGTTACGAGTTCTGGGGAGCCCAGAAGCCATGTTTCGAGGTTCGCTCCGTCGCTGAACCCAGCAGCATGCCGATCCTGGACGGCTGCAGGTTAAGTGGTTTTGTTTAGGTCCTGCCCCCACCCATTAACAGTTTATTCATCCTAAACCCTAAACCCCTAAACCCTAAACCCTATAGTAGGGTCATATTAAGGGCTATATATCATCATATGTTGAACATTGTTGAACATTATCCAGCTGTCAATGAGTGGGGGCAGTGCCCGGGGCTTAGTTCAGGTTTAGTCGTTTAGGATTGGCGGCTTATGGAAGGTTCGAGATGCTGGCTTCGGGATTAAAAGTTCAATTGAGGGCTGGGTTTGCCATTTGGGTTTCAGGTTTAGATTGCTGTAAAGATGAAGGTTCTGGGCTCCCAGGTTGAGGAGGAAAGCGACATACCGCAGTGTAGGTAACTTGTAAACCGCTAGCCATGACGGGTCGGACCACATTCCGCTGGCACGCCAACTTTCCTTACTGCAGGAGTAACGTGGTCAGTATCAACATCAACATGAAAGGCGATGAGGCAGGTGTTGACTGTGATGATGGTGATGACAAGGTTGATGAAGAGAGGAAAGCATTATTCCAATTTTCATAATGACAGTGAGAATGGGAATAATGGTGATGGGTGTGACGGTTCTAATGTCATGACGATAGTATCGGTTCAGCTGATCCTTTGCCATCTGCAACGTTTCTGATGCATGGCCGGCGTCTGCAGAACTTTGCGTGCGCTTGTTTATATCTGGGGAACTCTAAGGGGAGTCCCCATCATGAGGAGTATCTTAATATATGCGGGTCGTTATTGGGCCCCCCCTATTCGTAGAAACTATGATTTCATACGCGCCGTCAGAAAACAGGACATGCAGCGCATCTCACCGTGCGAACGGTTAGGAGCCTGGGGCTCCCATGAAAAGCGCATCAGAGTAACGTTGGGGTTTAGGGTTTAACGATTAGGCTAATAAAGAAGATTAGATTGTTACCCACGGTATTTTGAGCAGATAACTTTTAAACTAATGCGCAGAAAGCGCACATGCAGGGGGGGTGCATCCAAGCACCGCCGACTGCAGCACATCCCCTGCAGGTCCGAGAAATATGTGCAACCGCACAACTTAGAGCGGCGTGCAACCACGAGCACACCTTGATGTGAGGTGACAACATCGTGGATTCAGCTCGGGCCACGCTGCGCCACACGAAGTTGACCAAGCCATCAAGCTCACACATGCAGAAATACACAAAGCCCGTCAGTTCTACTGTGTGGAACAGGTAGTGTTCGGTGCATGCACTGTCCTTAAACACAACCAACCCTGGGACAAGCTGACCTTCCATCTGATTCTCCATCCCTACTATAATCTTAATGATACCGGGGACCACGACAATTTTTTCGGCTTCTACATTCTGACCGGTACACCAAGGCGGAAGAAGATTGCCCTTTCGCCCACCGCAGGGCCGGCTTCTCGTACCTGACAATCCTTGCCGCCTGCTATTCGCAGATGAGCCATAGTCTACACTCCTAGTATCCCCCCTAATAACCCCTATAGTACTCCCCTATATAATCCCCTATATGACCCCCTTTTAGGAGTTTAAGACCATAGCTCTTAGTAGTTCCCTATAGAATCGCCCTTTAAAGGACTTTGGAATGTGGCTCAGATGACGGGGTTGTCAAGTTCAGTGCTCCCCTTGTAAGTCCCCATTGTACTGCAGCCCCAATATGAGCTATACTTTAAACTCCGAGTATCCCCCTAAATAACCCCTGTAATCCTCCCCTATATGATCACTCCTTTAACCCTTTATTAGACTATGGCTCACATAATTTTTCAAAGGCAGCGCCTCAGACCTTGCCTCACAAAGCCCTCAACCAGTTCCGCCCGCAGCTTGGAAATAGCTTCTAGCTTCGACGGCGCAGTGGCGGTCAGAAACCAAGGGCGCACTGTTGCACCCTAAGCCCGGAACCCTAAACCCAGCTTTCAGTGCCGTTGCATGTGGCCTCACTGCCCTGGCTCAGGCCAAGGGGCTGTTCTGGAAAGCGTTGGGACACATGGGTCACCACAAAGATGGAGGAGTTTCCTTCCTCAGCTGGATGTTCTGTTCAAAAGGTTACTGTGGGGGCCTAGATAGCTACCGACATCATGTTGAGGTCTTTTTTGAGGGGACCAGTACCATAATCATACAAAGAATCTAGCACGACAACTGACCTCCGACTAGTTCTCCAACCATATACCCTTTTTGCATCCAGGACTCTGACGACCATAAACCCCAAACCCCTAAACCCTAAGCCCCAAAACCCCAACCCCCCGAACCCCAAGCCCTAAATGCCTGCTAAAGCCCTGAGCACATGCCAGCGCTCAGCTTCGAACCTTCCCAAGATCCCATCAGTCCTCGCTGTGAACTCATGAAACCCAGAGCCTAAACTACGAAGAAGATTTTGCTTATCCCAAACCTCTACAACAAGGACCCTCTAAGCGGCCTTTGACAGTCACGAAGTCCTTATTTGGGTATTTGATAACGAAAAGTTTCTTACAACAACTTCTACATCCGAAGCCTCACATCCCTGAAGCGCCCCAGCGTCACCCAGGGGATAGTTGTAGCCGGACTCTAGCATCTCACGCAGCTTCGTCAGCTCTTCCTGGGCTAACAAACTTTCAACCCTAAACTCCGAACCCTAAAACTAAATCGGTGGGGGTTTAGGGTTCAGGGTGAGGGGCAGGTAGAGGAGGAGGAGGAGGTTGTTCTTAAGTATTTTGAACCAAGTTAACAGTATACAGATATGTAGGACATACTTCATCTATTTCCCTGTTGTGCTGAATTAGACTTGTGTTTCAGGTGTCCCCTTCCTATACCTCAAAGCAGATTCGTCCTTATAATATCGTGAAGGAAAACCCACAATAAACTCCGGCTTCTAAAGTAGCCCTGAACCCTTTAAGTTCCTTACCCTAGGAATCCAAATAGCCCAATGTAGGTAATATCTACAGACTCTAGGGCCCAGCGTAGGTATTATTTGCATACTTAGATCCCGAGGATTAACAACAAGGTCAGTTTCTGTGCAGGTGACACCCAGTCGGTCGAGCGTGACATCCGCAGAGATGACACCGTTAAAACAACTGTAGCCTGGTTTAGGGTTTAGTTTACGGGTGGGGATGGGGTGGGGCTTGGGCTGGGGCTCGGGTTTTGGGCACTGAGAATTTGGACTTGTCAAAAAATCCATGATATACACATGTTCTGTACCGGTATGTCTGACCATGCACACCGAAAACAGACGGAGACCTATGTGCCTGCTCACTACATACCCTACCATATTCCCTATGTACTCACATGAACTCAACCCCCTGTGAAAGCCCAAGGGCCAAATTGAGCCAGTCAGGATTTAGAGTTTAGGGTGTGCTACAGTTCTGAAACCAACGCCTGTCAACCAAAAGCGTCGTAAATTATGAGCGCCGGATACTTTAGGACCCTTCTTATGGGACAAACAGCACTATAGTCAGAATATTCGCGGTGGACGGGCATGGGGTGGTGACAGTATCCCACCAACCACCGGGTGCTTACTAGTGCATTGAGGACAAGTTAAAATAGATTCATATAGTCGTTCCTACATCAACCTTACAAGGTGCCTAGAACCTTTAGAAAGTGCTTAGAAACCATTCAAAGCTGCAAGCCCTAAGCACTCATCGAAACACCAGGAAGTCTATGAGTAAGCCCCTGGCTGCCACAGTAGGCCATAGGCGCTGTCCAGGACATCCGCATGATCCCATCTGCAAAACGGTAGAGTTTAGACCTTAGAAGGGTGGGGTTTTGGAGGGCTGAAGCCGGCAGGCCAGATATGCCCTAAAGCCTACGTCAACCCTGAACCGTGTGGAAGGACTTCAGGAAGGCTCCAGTGGGATATCCGAAGACCTACAGCCCCAAACCCCCGGATGCCCAAACTCCTGGGAGGGCCGAAGGCCTCAAGAACACAACCAACCACCTTTTTTTCGAAGCTTTCTTGCAGGCTCATGTGTAATTACAAGTAGGATTGTAAGTATCCCAAATGCGGCGCGTTGCCCTCAACCTCAAGCCTTTACTATGGGTTCACCTAACCACCCCCCTATGTACCCGCGCTGACGTTCCCCTTCATGAGGCCTAACCCTAAACCCGAAAACGCTAAACCCCCTAAACCCGACACTCTAAACCCTAAACCCTATAACCTTACCTCAGCCGAGGGGCCACAGCTTCTGAGCAGGCATTGCCGATGCTCCAGCATGTGTAGCTTGGGCCTGGTTCAATTCTCTTTTGCTTTAGGGCTTAGGGTATGTGGCTTAGGTTTTGCGGGTTACAGATTTAGGGTTTAGGTTTTAGGCTTTTAGAATTTAGGGGTTCAGGGTTAAGGTTTTAGGGCCTCAGGGTTTAGGTTTGTTGGGGTTCTATGGCTTAGTGCTACGTGTTTAAGGGTTTAGGATTTGAGGGTTGAGGGTTTTAGGATTTGGGTCTTTCAGGGGCCAAGTACCTAATGCCAAATTATCATATATTTCCCCCAAACCCATACCCTAGAACCTATACCCCATGCCCTACACCCCGCCGTTGCAGCAATCCAAACTCCCCAATTTATCGACACTTGAAACCTGCAGGATTGTCATCTTGCTCCATATCAGGGCATGCAGTCGCGGGAGAAGAGGTTTTGGTTTCATGCGCGCCTTCCCTGCCTACAATCCCTGAAGCCCGTAAACCACCATATAGTCCCAGCTTCCATTTTCTTTTCCAGGGTTTCACCATTGGGTTATGATGTTGGTCTTCCCTCCCTACGCTGTAGTGGACGGAGGAGACATGTTAGGGGATCGTGAGTGGTTTTAAGCTTTAGGCTAAGTTTGTATATCCACCGTAGCTTGCCCAGATCCCCTAAAGGATCCAAAAAATGCAACCCCTTAATAATCCCCTATGCTCCCCAATGTAGTAATGGCGCCACTTTTGGGGGGCTCCATTTTTTGAATCATTGGTATAACTAGTGCTACTATCACTTGTTCATTGTGAGAGGAAGTAGTATCTCCCGCTTTGAAAACTGGGACCATGCAGCTATCATGTGTTCACCACACCCCTTATTAAACCCTAATTTGTCGCGCAGGGGGTGCTTGCAGGTTCGGTGCTCCCTGCAACTTCTGCTGAAACACTCTAGTATGGGCCCTGATTCGCGGTCCCCACACGCCCAGAGGTTAGAACCCAAAACCATCTGGTGCTCAGGGCAAAGACGCAGTTTTGGGCATACATAGGACTTTTTCGGGTGCATGGGTATACACTGGACACGTAGGAGTCTTTCTCAAATGGGGGGGGGGGCCATCATGACAAAATCTTCGATAAAGGCGCTAGCAAAGCAGGTTGTCTGCGCATCCTCCGAGTGTGCCTAGGCTCTGATTCAACCCTGACCATAGCCACAATTCCTGAGACCTTCTTGATCAAGGCTCGACCTCTTTACCCTGAGCCCTTAGCTCCTCATGATCCCTAAGCTGCACAACGTACATCTTAAGCCCTCGACATGCAATTCTTGAACCTGAATGCAAAAACGAGCACTGCAAGCCCAATTGTCCTCGTCTGCAATTTGCTGTTGGACCGCGAAGCCCGGAACCTCCCCAATCAGTGGCTGGGAAAAAAGACAATGGTTGTGGAAGGATCTCTGGGGATTTATGTGTCGTTTTCAAAATTAGGGGGACCCCAAGATAGACCCCAGATACATAAATTCGTATTATTGCTGCGACTCCCAAAATGGTCCAACTAATTGTCGGACCCCAATGTGCCCGTACACACACGAGGATGGCCTCTAGGTACAGGCTACATGGAGGTGTAATAGGTCTTTTGTGGCATTTTAACATTGGCCTGTGGAATATAGATACGGCATTCTAGGCAAGGAAATGGGACATGTTCTTGCCTACTGATCCTGAGTTGGGAATGGGAGAATGGATCTGTGCGCATAAGGAAAAGGAGTTAAAACAGCCCCTCGTAAAGTCCTTCCCAGGACAGTCGCTGAGAGGGTCGCAGAATCTGCAACACCACCTCCTTTTTAATCAGGAGATGTTCATCGCCCCGACCACCTAAATTGAGATGTTATAGTCAAATGATAGTCTTAGGGTCTCAGGATCCTTATTATAGGCATTGCGGTAATTAACACCCGCTGCTACCTTTCTTTCATGTGCTGCCCTACACAGACATGCCTGCTAGTTTTAAGCTGGCTTCTAGGCGTATCATACTGGGGGTGCCTATGGTCAGAAGTCCCACAAGATACGTATTCACGTGTAGAGTTTTGTCACCCGGGGCGCCCGTATTTTGGTACAAGACAACCAACCTACAGGGTTTGCGGCTTGCAGCTTTGGGTTGCTCGTAAATGAAAAGAAAGATATCTGCCAGACAGCCTCACCGTTTCCTCTGTAAACCAAATCAGGCAGCATAGGAACTAACACAGCCTAAGCCTACAATTTCACATGCCTTTTTGGGTAAGAGTGCACATGTACTATGACCTACCTTCAGGACTACACTTCAATATTCTTCCCAAGCCTTCTTCCAGTCATGCTGCCGCTCCAGAAGCGGATCGCCCACCTTGGCTCAGGCTCAAGAAGGCTTCGTTTAGGTTTTTAGGGAGCTTACCAAATCCCACCCTACGATTGATTCTGCCTTTGATGTTGATTACACGGGAGGCTCTCCACCTATAGGGATTCCACAGTTTAGAGTTTGGGGGCTTTATTAGGGTTTAGGGTTAAAGTCCTGCATTCCCCTTCGGTTCCCGAAAATGACACCGTCAAATCCACCCACACTCCGAAAGCGGTAGCCCTCAAAACAGTCCTAACCATGGGCCCCCTAATATGGGTTCCGACCTGTTCCCTGTGTCCCAAGTGTGGTCCACTTGTTGCCCTCATAGAATTTTGTACGGTATAGATGTTGGGTAGATAAGGATCCCAGGCTTCCATACTAGGGGCTGATAAACCAACATGTTTCGATCTTGGACGAACTAAGAAACCCCCAGAAGCCTAAACCCAAACTCCCCAAACCCTAAACTCCCAAATCCCTAAACACCCCAAACCCTAAACTCCCCCAAATCCTGAAACCCTAAACCCCCATATTATGCGCATCTAGGATGCAAGGTTGCCAGTAGCGGCCTCAACCCGTCGGCTGACAAGCGTAGTCACGCCGCCCTGTGCCGCTGGGCTGTTGGACCTTGCTGCGCCAGTTTACTGGGCTGCCGTTGAGGATCTAAGAACTAAATTACCAGAATATGGGTACATAGTAGATAGTAGGTTTTCCTTCCTATGGTAATATACGTTAAATTCCTTTACAGCAACCCAGCTTAGGGCTTACGGTTTAGGGAAACAATGGGCCCATACTGTACTGTGGATGGAGGAAAGCCTGCACCCCCCCCTAAAGCCCCTACATTTCAGTAATGACAGTAGAATGGGGATCCCAGGTGGTCCTCCAGACACCATAGTATGGGCTCGTCAATTGGGATCCTTGGATACCGTGAGACTGCACCCTCAGAAGGCTAAGAAATCCTTTTTGACCTCATGCGCGAAGAAATGATGGGGTTCCCCAATATAGACCCCAATATATATCATAATCCTGACTATAGTGACTGCAGAGGGTCCACTCCCCTGCTTTAAAACTGTAGTGGAACATATCTCTCTGAACTTATCTCTCCTGACCAGGCACGCATGAAGATCTAAATGACGACATTTGCCTCAGCTTTCCGGCGCTGTGCAGCACGGCAGCATTATATCTTTCTATCGTGGCTATTCTCGCAGGTTACGTCTACTCACAACTTGTCATCTTCAATCCTTTTGAGCACCCTTGCGTTTCGGGTTTCTGGCAGTGAGTTACGGCCTCTTCGATGCTCTTTCATGCAGTGGGAACGGCAGGGTTACATGGTCCCAGTCTTGCGGCTCTACTTTTCAAGCCTCCGATTATTGTGAAAAGAAAGGGCGGTCACCTCGCACCAATCCTGCAAAAATCGATCTAGCACTCAACACAAAACTCACCCCAACAGGATAGCTGCATCATTCACTCTTGGGGGGATAGGTGTATATCAGGGAGCAGGGTTGACAGAGTACTCGTGGTTCCATAATGAAGGAGGTCTTCGAGTGGGGCAGTACCCAAAGTATGTTACTTAACAGGAACTACATAGGAGGCTCTGGACATTTCTTTCTCAGGTTGCTCTGTTCAATCTGACGGCGTGCGGTTGTGGGGCTTAAGCTTGGGTGATATGAGCTTTAGTCTAAACTCCAAGTATCCCCCTAATAACCCTAGTCCCCCATATATTCCCCTATGTAACCCTTTTAAGGAGTGTAGACTACAGATGACATGGGGTTGGTTGAAGGCAACGTGATCATAAGTGGGTTCGAAGTCGGGTAGCTATGGTCACACACACACTTGCAACCACCTGCTGTCGGGAGCAGCGCCTATAGGCCCATTGAGCCACGATCCTTCAAGTAGTGAATGAGCGAGAAAGAAAGTCCAGAAGCAACGGATTTGCCAGAGACCCCGTGACACATGCTCCGTCCCTAAATCCTGAACTCGGGTCGCATCACAGGAAACCCTGGGGCGTCTAGAAGGCTTCCAATGGGGGCACCATGAAGGCATACTTCAGGAGGACACCCCACAGTAATAGTGGCTGTAAGGAATAGTCAGGATTACATTAGGCTCCTCTTATATTCCTATTATACCACTATTACAGGGTGGGGGTCCTCCTAAGACATACTACGTCGACGTACTCAAAGCCATGCAGCACACTCTGCAGGTTCCTTGAGAAATCCTGGGTATTAAGCCCCCAACCCTACCTCCAACCTGGCTTATCTTACTGGGTGTTAGAAGGGAAGAAGGGAATTCGTTATGTGGGGGGATTATATTCCACATTCATCCATATTCCCTCACGCCTGCTGCGCTGCTTCGCTGTGCTGTGCAGGAGCATTGGCAGCGTGTGATATATTCCCATATTCCCTACTAACTATAAGTAAGGTATTTGGGCCCAAATGCACGTCCACATATGCATTCAAAATTACATCAAAACAGAACTACGAATCAAAATTACATCAAAACAGAACTACGAATCAAAACAACAGGACTAGCAACGTTACTGCTCCTTCTAGTCTGTCTGCAGAAGAACATAGAGGCCCTTCCTACTCAACGTCCAGAAGAATCAAAACCCAAACCCCCAAGGGGATCCAATAACTAGAGCCGCTAGCACCATCTGAGGAATTATTCTGGCATCATATAGGGGACGCTAGTTATGTGGGTTTAAGGTTTTTAGGGGTTTAGGGTTTAGGGTCAGATCCTCCCAGGGGCCTGGCCCAAGCAGACAACCCCCCTTGCCTCGGCAGGATCCACAGACTGTAGGACCAGCGCCGGGACAATCCACACTAAAAGTGCTCCCAGCCATGCCTCACAGGTTTTAGCTCTACTGGAGGATTTCTGGGAAGCCTAATGTAGACCCCTAGGGGTAATGTAGGGGTAATATAATACTATAGGGCGAGTATAGGGATAATGGAAAAGAAAATGGAAACTATTATTTAGGCTCTAGGGCAAGTGACGTAGACCCCTGATTAATAAACCTCCTCCTTTGGAAAGGCCTTAATATTTACGATTCCTATTAAAGAGGAGGGGTTTATTCATCACGGGTTTTGGACCTGGGGTTAAACATGTGAGCTGGAGGACGTGGAGTTGTAGGTTTACAGGGCTTTGGTTTGGGGGTCTGGGGTTAATGGTGCACCTCCTTCAATGAACATGCCCTCTTTATTCTGTCTCAGCGACCTCTTGAAGAGCTTTAGAGCTTCAGGCAGTTGTTAGCAGACCTCGCTTTATTGATTTGGCTTAGGTGCCTGACAGAATCTCGATCATCCCCTTTGAGCCAATCTCCGAGAGCACTCAGACCCGCAGAGCCGAGGGAGCTTTAAAAGGCACCCTGGGACCCTATCTAGAATTTCTGCCCTCTCCATTGTTGGCGGGGAAGGTCTGATTTCAAGTAGAATAAGGGTTTATGGTTTGGGATTTTTTGCTTAGCGGAGCCTTAATATGTGCGCGTTAGTTGTCGAGGGCTTTGCATGAGTTTAGGGTCTTGATGCAAGCTGCGTGCTCATTCGTTCAGGGAATTCCAGTCAAAGAGCTTTCAGACTTTTGACTCCCAGGTTTTCTGAGTCAACAACTGATCGACATGCACAAGCTTCTCCCCTAATAATCACCGTGCCACACCCGCTAAATGATGAAGACTCCTCCCATTGTATAATGAAACTGCATTGCGGAATTCGTTTTTGGCGTTGGTTCTTAGAGTGGAAGGGGGGTCATGATTAGGTGGAGGGGATTCTGGACGAACACCTGGTAGCTCTGAGAAAGGTGCTCTCTTTTCGCGTTCTCTGCGACTTATTAGATGGTACAGAGATGTATGGGAGTACAACAGAAGCTGATCTAAACCCTAAACCCTCATGTGGAGTATCGGTAAGGAATCAAGGCTTAACAAAACAAGACTTGAACCCAGGCGGAACCGTTTTTCTGGGGCAGGCGAATTACGCAACACATCAGCTAGATCCACAACAATTACCGCCTGGATGCTTGGGTCATAACCTGGGGAGACCGTGAGCATCGTGTTGCCACAAATCCGAATCCCCATATACCTAGACCTAATCTTAAGTCTCCTCCGCAAAGCACGCTGGCCTGTGCTCTCACCGCCCAAGCCGATGATTGACAGGGCCTCTAACTGATTCGTACGCGCCTCCTGCTGGTCCTGAAGAGAAGTTCAAAGGGTGCTGGGACCTGAATGGGAAGTAATAGGGCTTACTGGTGACGGAGCCTTCGTGATAGCCTTTATAACTTACAAGTCGAATAGTGGAGAATCAGCTGCAGAATGAAACACAAGCTAGGCTCATGTGAGAGCGCTCAAAAGTACTTGTGTGCTTGTCCCACATTCATTGTGCAATCTCCGCGTTGCTGTTAGGGAGCTTGATTTAAGATACTCGGTATATATAGTAATTAAACGGATTTCCTGGATTCCCCCAACATAGTAACTTATATTACGTTCCTTAACAGCAACCCAATCTCGTTCCATCTCGTTTTACAATCTCCGGAGCATGTTAGAGGGGCTATCACGTTCCACTTGCCTTGGACTTTGAGGACCCCACATGAGCCACATGAAGGGCTGACTCCCTTTCCTGCAGGAATGGACAGGAAATGGAAACTACCAGCTAGGGTTTAGGGGTTGTGTAGGAGAATGGACTAGATAATGGAAACTAGTATTCAATACTATGAGAGCATTCAAAACCTGCTGTGCCTCCTTCTATGTTCCCGGAAAACTGTTGAGAATGTTTCCTCCAACCTTGAATCTTGGACCCTAAAGCCTACCCAGAGCCACCCATGCACTTCCCGAGTACTATAACCCAGTGCATCACAACCATGACAAACCCAAAAAGGAAAGATGTAGAAGCCCTTGGGCAACCCAGGACAGTCTCCAGCCAAACATCTACATCCGACGCTAACAACCCTAAACCCACTGTACATTGGATGCTGCCCCCACCCAAGAACACTCAATCTTCAGGGAAAGTTTCGGGGCTACTTGTATGTGTAGATACGTATATGCCTGGACCTCCCAAATACCCGTAATAAAAGCCCTACATACCCATTATTTGGGGTTAACGGCCATTATTCTAGGTATGTGGGAGGTCCAGGTATACATCATATCATAGTAATCATTCCGCGCTTACTAGGTAGGGGCAGTATCCAGCATAAACAACAGCAAGTGGCTGGAAGGGGAGTCGGCTGAGTGCCGTATGGGCCATCCTGCCAAAAAACTGGTTGAAGGTTTAGGGTTAGGTCGTCGCTTCAGAATTTAGGACGTGGGGGCTCTCAGAAATTTAGGGGTTGCTTCTTGAATGCCCCCGTAAGAAGGACTGTACTAGTTTGGGGGCATATGAGGCGGTCCCACATATGCGTACACGGCTTAGTTTTTACGCCATGTGTACCCTTACGGGGCCCTTTGAACCGAACGCAGCTAAGTGCACATAGTAGGGACCTATAATTCTGACCCCAGCTTTTGTCAGACATGAGTTCACGGTTTAAGGGTCTAGGGTTTAGAGCTTAGGGTTAGAGGCTTTCAATGGGGTTTGAATATAAGATCAAGCACCTAGCGGCGGGCCCTAAGGCCCCTCCAACAGACAGCAACGCCCACAACTGCCTGGGGCCTGGGCCACAGGGTGCCCACCCCAAGCCAGGCTTACAGTGTTGCAGCATCTGAGCAGCAACATCGTACACGCCAAAGAGCAGGCGCCCAAGGTCCTGGGGAGTCATGGCAACCTGGCTTGTTGCCCCGATGGGTGTTGTGCGCGCAGCGACTGAAAACAGCAAGGGTCTGCGGAGTTCCGGCAGCCTGGCTTGAACTGTTATCGTTGCGCCCCAAGCCGCTGAAAACATCAAGGTTTAGAGTTGAGGCTTTAGGGTTTACAGGGTTTAGGGCTTTTTGGGTTGACGCCGTCGTTGCGTTCGCGACTTCTCCGCCTCTGGGACGGCGGACAGAGCCGGAGGCTCTTAAAGTCTACCTGTCTAGTGAAGATGAGAGGGCTGTACTCATAATCTGTCATTTGAATGCCGCTACGTTACCTTTTGAGAACTCATGCCCGAATCCGAGGGATTCCGAATCCGAATGATTCCCGACAACACCCAAACCACCACCATTTGTGAGCCAGTGGCTGCATATTCAGCCTTCAGCCCAACTGAAGCCTAAACCAAGGAATATTGGCAATAATAAGAAGCCCTAAGCCGAACCTATAGACCATAAACCCTTCCAAACACACCACACGGTTCTGCAGCATTGCCGCCAATGTGCTTAGTTGGAAGTGAGGCTGCATGAATTGGAATATCTATTTGCCGCATGTTTCCCTCACTTCAACTCAAAATACCCAGGAACCTTCCAGCAATTTCCCAAAACTTCGTGCAGGCGGCTACTCGTAGATACTAGGGGATTGCAGCCCTAAGCCCGAACCCTAAACCCTGTACCCAAAACTGCGTAGCCATTGTGATTATCTAGCCGGGCCATACCTTGGCTGGGCTCCACGTGAGTGATCTAGACGTTTAGGCCCTGAAGAAAGTAACAGTTCACAACAGTCTAGAGTCCCGCTGAGCTACAACCGCAACATCCATCTGAGCACTTACCACAGTAATTGGTTTCCCTTGTTTCCATCATCCCAATATATGGGTGGTTGTCAAAATTATGGTCCTTCTTGGGGTCCCTATTATAATACGGCCCCTAATATTTAGGGTACCCAAAAAGTGACCATAATTTTGACAACCACCCATATAACCTCAATATACCACAGGAAGCTGTCCTGGAGACTCCATTGGGAGTCCAGCTCGACCCAAATTCCTTCAAGAAATGTCTCAATGTGGGAATTTCCCTGGGGT
This sequence comes from Symbiodinium pilosum, assembly GCA_905231905.1. Lineage (NCBI taxonomy): Eukaryota > Dinophyceae > Suessiales > Symbiodiniaceae > Symbiodinium > Symbiodinium pilosum. Next base: position 14,386 of record CAJNIZ010008520.1, read on the forward strand.
TGTCTGTACGAGCTCCTGCGAAACCCTAAACCCTAAACCCTAAACCCTAAACCCTACACCCTAAGACCCTAAACCCTAAATCCTAAGCCCTAGATCCTAAACCATAAACCCCAAATCCTAAACCTAAACCTTTAAACCTTAAATCCCAAACCTTCAACCCTAGACTGTAAACCCTAAACCC
>CAJNIZ010008521.1:0-14564 GCA_905231905.1 Symbiodinium pilosum
GGTTTAGGGTTTAGGGTCTCGGACTAAGGAGCATAGCGCGGTAACTAGGGGCCCAACCCTCCGAAGGGGACCCGGCCGTAAGATAAATCGTTGCACACGCCTTCTGCTTGCGCGTGGATCTGCAGCTTTCGGTTGCAGTGTCTTACGCAGCTATTGGCTACTCAAGCACAGAAACAGTAGCCCAACGCAGAAAAATTACAAGCTTTAGGTCCCAATGTAGGCTATTGAAAAGTGTACATGGAGCCCCAGGGTAGTACAACAATTCTAGTAGACTAGTACAGAGGAATTTTGGCCCCCGGAACCTGACATGGAAACAGAGTTGTGTGAAACCTGACCCCCCCCCTCGCAGTGTACAGCATTCAGTCATCAGTAGAGAGCTCTCCAACGCGAATCGTAGCATGATTTGTCTGAAGTTAAGTCGGCCAAAAGCATGACACAGAGCATGTAGAGCGGTAAGTCGAGGACGCAGTCTCTACCATACGGCTGGGATCAGCCCAATGTTGAACACTGTCCACAGACTTTAAGCCACAAAGCTTTTGTTTTTGGAACAGTCTAAACTTAAACTCGAAGGCATGAAGCAGGTATTTGTCACACTTAGATCGCCTGCAAGCCTGTTGACCTACAGCTTGGCGCGCTGAGCTTGTTGGCGGCCATGCAGCAGGAGGCAAAAGGGGGGTCATGTCTTCTGTTCTTAAAGCTCGAAAAAGCCCTCAGTAGGGTACTCTTTTGTGCACTTTGAAGATCTTGCAGTAGGCTCTACTTTGGCGTTATGAAGAAAATACACTAACCACAGAGGTCAAAACTTGCAATGATCATCGTCAACCTGGATTTCTCAATCCAGTACCTTTCGGGTGTCCTGGACTAAATGTATGTTAACAATATGCTGGCCCCATATTCCTTGTACAACTACCGTATAGGGTGCCTGACTCCAAATGATGTTGGTAATTCTTACGGCCACACCTATAGCACGTTGGAGGGTCTATCTATGGCTTTCTGGCCGAGTTCAGTGGTTCCCCAACCTGACTTAACACCATTTTGCAGTTTATCGAGAGCATTATGCTTTAGGGATCATTTCGCAATAACGGAGAATCAGATGGAAAAGACCATGGAAAATGAAAAGGACACTGAAAATCCATAGGGGCTATGTATGGATTTGGGGTTTTGGAGGTATGCAGCGAGTGACTGGTCCTTCGGGTGACTTATTGTGTGGGAGGGTTTAGGGTTTAGGGTTTAGGGTTTAGAGGGAGAGGCCTACGTAGAGTAAGGAGTGTAATGACCCCTGGAACAAGGGTTTTGTACCTCACGCTTCGGTATCTCTATAGTCCCCCTTAAGTAGATAGACTATGGGGTTTCTGGCAATCTTACAAAGATATACCTAAAGCCATATTCTATCTACTTAAGGGGGACTAAACGTTTTTGACTCTTTGTGCGTAGGGCTTGACAGTTGTACGAAAATGGAGAAAAGGTTGACAGCTCCCTCATGCTAGTCATATTGCAGAAAAGTGTTATCACAGGTTCTCTGAACACGGTCTCTGGTTTAGGACTCAAATTGGTTTTCTGGGAGAGAAGCCTGGGTCGGATACTCCCACTCGCAGCAGTTGGATGATGACCCAAATGTGTATACAAGGCCCTTGGCCCTTATACGCTTGGGGGCTTCCCAACACTAGGGGTACCTTTTTAGGGATCCCCATGTTAAGGAGTATAGTATTTTGGGGTCTATTTTGGGCTCCCCTTGTTTTGAGAAATTCCCATTTTGGGTACAGCCCCCACCCGGTAACAGTTGGATAGTATTTGCATTGGAGCTCCGCGTCTATAAAGGATACCTACGCCGCGCTCTAGAGGCTATAATATCACTTTCATTTGGCTATTTGAGCCTTAAGAGGACTGTTACTGGTCGTGGACAGTACCCAAAGTGTGAACGCTTTCTGCAAGCTCGCAGGGTCTGTGCCATAAACCCTTAAACCCTTAAATAAACCCTTAACCCTAAGCCCTCCTAAGAGGAAAGGGATGTTCGGGGTCTTGCAGCGCTCATTCAGGGAATCCCCATGATAGCTGTAGTCTAAACTCCTTAACGGGGGTTATATAGGGGATTATATTGGGGAGTATTATTGTAGAGCTTGTTAAGGGGGTCCTACGAAATCCTTATAAGCCATCTTTTTGAGATTCAAGAACCAGTCTAACAGCGACAGAATACTTGTCTCAGTCACATCAGCTGGGCATTCCCCTCCAGGCCTCTACTCCCAATGAAACCCTGCCGCCTCAAAACTCATACCTTAAACCCTAAATCGCAAGCCCCCAACTGAATAGAAGCATCTCCGTATACATGTCATGTTCCATGTCCTTTTCCAATTCCATCCTATTCGGGTAGCATACCCCTCAGAGATTCTACATAAGCCAACCCGAAACCCGAAGCCAAAAACCCCTAAACCCTAAACCTTGGTGAGGCCAAGTACGTGCATCCCTATCTCGGTGTGGTTGCGGCCAAAAGCGGCCAGCGGAGACCTCCAAGCCATTAAGCTGCATCTTCGGGTTTAAAAAAGACCCGTGGTTGTTAAACCCCCTCCTTTTAAGGGCCTTAATAATAGGATCCCCATTCTAATCCCCATTAAGCGGAGGGGGTTTATTAATTTGGGGTCTACATTAGGGTTTGAGGTTTCTGAGGTTTAATTGGAGGTCCATGAATAATCAATTTGGGGTCTACATTAGGGTTTGAGGTTTCTGAGGTTTAATTGGAGGTCCATGAGTAATCGTGAGCTCCCTTGTTGAAGGTTCAGGGCAATTTCATTGTTCATCCCACCAAGAGCACCTAAGGCTGCAATCGTGGGTAGCTTGGCTTCCCAGGTATTCATACTCGTGCTTTGAGCCCAAAAAGCCCCTCCTACTCCCCTTCTACTGTCAAACAGCCTGTACACCTGTCCAGCTAAGTCGCGGAACGAACCCCTTCCCCGTGTAGACTCTAAACTGGGACATGGGGCCTGCGCCTAGGGTTTAGGGTTTAGGGTTCGAAGCCCTGCTAGCAGGACCAATGAAACTGGGACCCCTGAGATCTTTGTGTTTCCTGTCAGTATGCACACCGAAAGGTCCTGTAGCTCCACACTTTCAGACCGCCGATGTACATATATTTGGCCTAGGGTATAGTCATACGCAAGTTAAACCTGCCCAGGGAACTCTAGGTTCTGGGCACACGGTTTGGGACAGCATGACAAGGGACAGCATGACAAGCTTTCTTTCCTATGGTTTTGTGAAGGACCCTCAATCCTAAACCTTGAATTCTAAACCCTAGACACCTTATACACATCAAGGATGTTAGACATTTTTTTGTGGTTGACCACCCAAAACTGCCAGCCCCAACAGCCACACACCCAGAGACGTTTTTTTTCATTTCACCGGAATGCTTGCTAGAAGTCGGGCCCCTGACAGAATCTTCCCCACGCTCCCAGGCAGATGTCCCGTAGGACCACAGAGTGTCCCAACAGCGATTGCTTGAATTCCTTCATGATGGAGGTCATGGGGTTGTTAGTGTCACGTCTAGTGTCTACATGTAACCACTACCAAAAGGCTCTGACGTAGTTCCTTCTTGTGGAACGTACTGTGAGCTATAGTCTAAACTCCTTAACGGGGTTATAAGGGAAGTATTATATATATATAGAGTAGGGGAGTATTGCAGGTCTTATTAAGGGGGATACTAGGAGTGTAGACTATAGCGCATATAGTGCCAAGCTGTAAGCCGTCCCTAACATCACACCACACAATCATTGATTGTGACTCCTATAATCCGTATAGGTTCTATATACATGCACAGGCAACAGGGTACCATGACATTAAGAATCTCAAGCCGAAACCCCAAGCCTTTTAAAGCCCCAAATTCTAATTATCCGTAAGCCTTCAACCATAGGCCCTTGGTTCTGCGCTGCGCGTTCTGCCCCCTCCCTCTCCCCCACACGTGAAACAATGCGTTCCCATAGATGAGGTAGTGAGCAGTGGAGTGGAAATCCCACCCTTCTCAGAGCGTATCCGTGCTGCAGGGTTTAGGTTTTGAAGTCCCTAAAGGTCCATGTGCCCAATGATTAGGTACGTGGGTTTTGGGTAGAAATGATGTTAGTACAGGTTTTGTGCAATATGTGACTATGATATAGGTACTTGGACCTTCAGGAATTTAGGAGGATTTACAAGAGAAAGCTGGAAGTTGGAACGCCTGTAGCCTCCGACCTCAAGACCTGAGAATGGAAGGCTTTAGGGTTCAGGGTTTAGGGTTTGAATTCTCCTTGTTTGCACGTTCCATCCGTTTGGCCCTTGCTGTAGTGTTCAAAGTTTAGAGAGTGCTTTTGAGATGTTCGGAAAGAATGCTCTGTTTTCCTTCTTTGTCGCGGAAGAGACTTGAGGACAGCTATTATCCATCACTTTGTCTTGCTCAAATAGTAGACAGCAGTAGAGAAGATTTGATGTGGTTGGTTTGTCGGTTCAGTGGCTTCAGCTTCCTAAACCCTACACGTTCCTAACCCATAAACAGTGAAGTCGTACAGACCTTAAACTCTAAACCGCCTACGGTGTGTGAAGCCTTGGATTTTTTCTCATGAGCACTCACGCGGCCATGATGCAGTGGATACCAAAAATCTTGCATGAGCCGCAGTCTAAACTCCTGAAAGGGGGATTTTATAGGAGATTATATAGTGGACTATTATAAGGGTATATAAGGGTTATTAAGGAAGCTTCTAGGAGTTTAGATTATGGCTCTCGTAACCCTAACTACCCCGAAGCTTTGCCCCTAAACATGTGGAAGAAGTTCTATGGGGATTCCTCTAAGATCATCATAATGGGGGCCACTATCCGTCTCTACCCCCGGTTTGCAGACAATAGTTTAGGCCAAGTCCCCTATACATGTTTGTCAACTGCACCCCTAGGACAAGATCTTTAGATCTCTTGTGGGCTTCCTCAGGCGGAGGCCAGGTTCTCTCCCATTTTTTCATTGTTGAAGCTAAGCTTAATTGGTTTACTAGCCCTAGATCCCGAACCCGAAGGCCTACACCGCAAATCCTTCACCGGGTTAAGGCGCTAAAGCTCCATACCGAAACATGCAGCTATGATCTTAATAGCACCCCAGAAAGTAGCCAGCCCAATCTGAAAATAGCGAGAAGTAGGAAAGTCATAGAACCAATGCTGTTGCCACTAAATACCCTGCATGAAGCCACTATAGTATAGCACCATACTTTCCAGGGTTGAAGGTACTTGGGTTCATGCAGGATTCACTATGCACTAAGCCCTAAACCCGCCAAAAATTAAGTTCGGTGGATCCACCCTAGGCCCGAAGTACGGTGCATAGTCATTCCCAGCATGTACTTTGGGTTTGGGATTTAAGCTTTAGGGTCTGGGTTTAGGGTTTGTGGTTCAGGGTCTAGGCCCTAAAACATTGGAATCAGGTATTCTGGCATACTAAAGTCATGCAGATTTGTAGCATCAACAGTATGGAAGGGGATTTTGAATCCGCGAAGCGCCCGCAGAAGTCAGGACCTGATCATATGACTCCTTATACAGTCCTGATGTTGGTGATTGGGGTTAGTACAGGCCCCTGATACCCTAAACCCATTGCCCTAAACCCAAAAAACGCAAACCCGAAACCTTGAAATCCCAAACCCCATACCCTAAACCGTAAACCCTAATCCAAGGCAGAGCACTTCCTCTTTAAGCACTTCCTCTTTAACCCTTGCCGGCCTGGCGCTGGCCGAGAAGAGGATGCGCAATTTTAGCATGTAAGGTAGCTGAGGATTTAGGATTTAAGGTCCTAAGCCCCAAACTGCAAACCCTAGACCCTAGACCTTAAACCCTAAACCCTAGACCTCAAACGCTAAACCTCAAACCCTAAGCCTGAAACCCTAAACCTTAAATCCTAAACCCTACACCCTATCTATAGGGTTTAGGGTCTAGGTCTGTGTCGCCTTTGGTTTCAGGCTTGCGCCCTTTGGGGTTTCCATGCCATTGATACTAGAAACTAGGCACGACTTTAGTTAGGGTTAAGGGTTTAGGTTTAGGTAGTTTGGGTATTGCCACCCACTCATTAACAGTTGCAGAAGGTTTATCATACTATATAGAGCCTTTAAGATAACTAGAGGCGTGTGGTGCTGGAAACAGGCGAGACCATTAAGCTACGCCCGTTGACTCGTAATGTAATGTAGACCCCTGACTAATAAACCCTCTCTTTTTACGGGCCTTAATATTAGGATCCCTACTACAATCCGTATTATGGGGAGGGGGTTTGTTTATCATGGGCTTCGGTTATCAAGCCTACATCCCAAGCCATTGGCTAACGATCATGGCCAAGGTCCACCCTCTTGGCAGTCGCAGCTGGGAGATCCACTCTCCCGCTCGAGCCCCTATGTACAGTCCCCCTTAAGTAGATAGAGCATGGCTTTGGGTATATTGTAATAAGATTCCGCATACCCCATATTCTATCTACTTAAGGGGGACTTTACCCTACACGTAAGGGCCACGTACCAAATAAACATATGAGCTCTAGTAAAGATTCTTTGAAAGGTGCTATGTGGGGGATTATAAATGGCAGAACTGTTGGGCTTGCTAAGGGGGATGCTAGGAGTTCAAACTAGAGCTCATATACTTGCCCCAAAGCTATAATTACGACTACCTAAGTCCCAAGTACCTAATTATATACTGGGTACTTGGACCCTCTGGGTACTGGATACCTCGCAACACCCTCAAGGAGGATCCTCCAGAATCCTTGAAATCTATCAGTTAGGTAGACCCCCTCCACTCTGCAATAGTGGCTATAAGGGATGATGAGGACTATATTAGGGTCCTCTTACATTCCGATTGTGCCACTATTACAGGGTGGGAGGTCCTCCTAATCCGTAAACCCTAAGCCACAAACCCTAAACGGAACTTGTTACTCCTGTAGTCTCTTTAGGAACTACTTTCATTTGTGTTATACTATATATGTATATAAGCCTGTCAGGAAGTATTATAAATCATATTTTTGTATAGGTCTGAAGAACCTACAAACTTTAGCTCTACCCGAAGCAGCCAGAAGCCCCTGCTTCTGGGAGGCCCCACACACCGCGTCCCCGAGCCATAAGACCCTAAACCCTAAGGGTTCAGGGTTTAGGGCTTTTGAACCCTGAGGCCCCACACACCGCACCCATAAGATCCTAAACCCTAAGGGTTCAGGATTTAGGGCTTTTGAACCCTGAACCCTATAAGCTAAATCCTAAACCCTAAGCCCCTCAAGCTCCCAAATCCGTGTGGCAGGAAAGACCCAGAGTTGAAAAGAAGCAGGAGCGAGACAGGCTTCCAGCAGCTTTGGGTTTAGGGTTTAAAGTCCTCAGTGGATTTTAGGAACTCAGGATGCAGAGGTTCAGCATATGGGAACTTTAGCGCTAGAGGAGTTCGGGGATGGTAGGGATAGTCTGTACCAATTAGGGTTTTGGGTTTTGGGTTTACGGACGTGGTATGTTTTGGGGCATAAGGTTCGCATTATGACCCCCCCAAAGACCCCCCCAAAAGTACTACATTGGACGGTGTAGGTACGGCCTGTAGGGTTCAAGAGGGACTTGGCGCGCCCATTACAGAGCCACACACGAAGTGCTGCAGCATCAAAAGTGGACCTTTCATAATTGAAGCCTAAATCTTAAGCCCTAAACCCAGATGGTCAGGCTTAACGGATTTGCATGTGGGGCTTGCCGGATGTAACTCAGGCGTGCGGGTTGAGAGGTCCTTTTGCGTTTGAAGCTGCTAAATACCAGCAAGACGGGCATGTTTAGGCTTGAGGGTCTATAGTCTGAGTTTCCAGTGAGGGGGCCCTTCCTTACATACCCCTCAACGCCTAAGCCCTAAGCCCCAAACCCTAAACCCTCTATATCCCTTTGTACAACGCCGTGAAGGTTTTCCGGAGCGTGCCGGCGCGCCGAGGCCCTTCGCGCTGCATACTTCAAGTCAGATGCTCCCAAGCAGCAGTAACCTGGGTTGCTGTTAAGGAACTTAAATTAAGTTACCATAATGGGTGTATATATATAGAGTAAATAATAGGGTTTCCCCAATATTGTAACTTAATTTAAGTTCCTTAACAGCAACCCAGTAACTCCGTTGATGGTGGAATCTTGCACCACCTTATCTTTCTCACCCAATTCTGTTGATACTAAGAGTCCAGCATGGCCTCAGTATACTATAGGGTTTAGGGTTTAGGGGTTCTTAGTGTTATGCAGGATGTGGGCATCCAAGTGGTTTGCATCGGGGTATGGAGGGGGTAAACGTGTATATGGGGTTTGTAGGTCTGAGCCCTCAAATCCCTAACCTGATTTTTAAACCTTAGTCTCTATCTCCTAGACCTTCAGCCCTACATGCACCCTATGTATCAGGCCTAAATCCTGTTTCAGCTGATAGCTTCTATCATCTTTCCAAGAAACTAACTCCTAAACCTTAAGCTGTACATATCTTAACTTTGCCGCTGGCTGGCCAAGATAAGCCCCTTTAGGGTTTAGGGTTCAGAGTTTAGGGGACTATCCCGGTAAGCCGCCATATAAACCAGCTTTCATGTCTTGTCCATTGTCTTCTGCGCTTGGTTCTCCATTATTGAAACCTTAAGCCGAAGATTCTGAACCTCAAGCCGCAGCTAGTCCCCACGTACCGTTTATAGACCTCAACCTCCTTAGATCCCTTTTCGGAGCTGTTAGGGAGTCATGGGAAAACCTGGACCGTTAGCCGCCGAACAAAAACACTTAGCATCTAAGAAAACCCTGAACCCTAAACCCCGAATTAATTTGTTAAGCGTTTGTGGGGAAACCAAAATCCTTATGCCTGAGCCATAAGCTTCAAAGCCTTCATAATATGTGTGTGTGTGTGTGTATGTATCTCTCTCTCTCTCTATCTCCCTCTCCCACATATCCCTCCATACCCCTTCCCTTAAGCACTTATACATCCCCATATATCTCCTATATCCCTTAGAAGGAGCAAACCTTAAGCTAAACCCTGAATCCTAAACCCTAGATATCCATGTACGCATCTCCTGTATCCGCTTTGAAGGAGCCAGCCTTAAGCTAAATCCTAACCCCTAAACCTTAAATGGTCCTATATATTTCCTATATCCCTTTAGAAGGCGGAAATCTGCAGCTAAGCCTTCAACCCGAAACTCTATGTATCCCTCTATATCTACCATATCCTTTTGAAGGAGGAAACTTACGCAAAACCCTCCACCCTACATAAGCCTATATATTTCCTATATCCCCTTAGAAGGAGGAAGCCTTAAGGTCAATCCTTAACCCTAAGCACTATATGTATGTGTTTATATATATATATACATATCCTTTTTTGAGGAGCAAACCTCGAGCTAAATCCTAAACCCTAAACTACCCCAAACCCTAAACCTCCATCCCTCAACCCTAAAAATACAATAAACCCCAAACCCGAATCCCTAAACCCTTAACTCTTAACTCTGAACCCTTCACCCTCGACCCTAAACCCTAAACCCTTGTATAACCTTAAGCCTAGACCAAGGTTTGGGCCAATCGTCCAAGAGCCCAGTAGCTCGATCCAATCGCGCCTGCAGCTCCACTGCAAGCAGCTTGGGGTGAGTAGCGTGGGGTTTAAGGTGTAGGATTTTGGGGTGTGAGATGTAAGGGTTTCTGGGTTCAGCGGTTTTGGGTTTACGGTGTTTTGAATCGGCTAAGGGTTCCTGTAAGGGCCTAATATCACTGCATGGGCATAAAACAGTGACCAGTGTTATGAGGGTGTAGGGCGTAGGGTTTAAGCCTGGGTCAGGGTTCAGGGTTTTGGTTTTAGTGATTAGGAAGCCTAAGCCCTAAACGGGGATGACCGGGAATCAAATTGGAAAGGAAGATGACCTGGCCAGTGGGTTAGGGTTTACAGTGTGGGCTTATGTGGCCTTGCTAATGTGAAAAGTGGATGCTATGGTCCACCATTGAGCATAAAGACGTGTCCGTATTCTAGAAGAAAAAAGTATTTCTAGCTTCGTATTCCTAGCTTCAACCACGCACAAGCACGACTCACGCGTTATTGTGTTGTTTGTTGGGGGAGGGTTCGGCTGAGGGCTTGTCTATCATGAGAGTTGAAGTTGAAAGGCTCAGTTTGTGGACGGCCTGTTCTTGGGCGTGGGGGCGGAGGGTGGGTGTTTCTGATTTGGGATGGGGTTCAGGGTTTTTGGGTCAACAGTTAGAAGTTGTTGGTTAATGTGGGGTTGGGGTACGGGGCACAAGGTGAAGGTGTTGCATGGCGTGTGTTCAGCAGATTCTAAGGAAGAGGATTTTCAGGATTGGGGATATCAGGTTTAGGTGTCAGGTCTTTTAGTTGAGCATCACACAGTGGTTCCAATTTTTGTTAAAGCCTCCATGGAGGGTTTAGAGTTCGGGCCAGGGGGAGGATTTTGGAAACTGAATGTTTTCCAATCATGGGCTTGTTACTTGGGTTCCTCACCCCAAACCCTAAACCCTATCATGTGTTCTTGCATCATGTGGGAAACATGCAAGGCGCACTTGCTCTAGCAAGAGCCTGATATTCCTATCCTTCTGGCATATACATACACATATGAGCTATAGTCTAAACTTCTAAAGGGGGTTTAGGTAGTGGATTAAATGTGGGGCTACAATGGGGATCATTAAGAGGCAGACTAGCTCATATATATATATAGATATAGATAGATCTCTCACTCTCTCTCCATCTCCGTGTCTCGGCCAAGATCCATCTTGTAAGATACTTCCACATCTGAGATTTGAGTATACATCGGTTCAGAGTTACCCGGAGCTCCCAAATACCCATAACCTTACACCTGCGATTTTGTGGTGGAGGTTATTGCGGAGGCCTGGTGGAAGTTGAAGGTCAGGTGTCTGAAGACTCTGACTTGGGGACTCAGGGTTTAGGGTTTTTTTGTGTACCTAAACCCCCAAATTAGGTAAAACAATGGCCCAAAGCCTTTAAATATAGCCCAAAAGGCCATTATTCTACATACTTTGGGGGTTTAGGTATTCTGGGTCTGGCCAAAGGATCCCATCTTAAATGTTCTTCTCAGTGTGACAGGGGCGGAGGTAAGGTAGCGCGGCATGCAAGTGACTCAAGGAAAGAAGCAGTCATCGCATGGTCAGAGGCCAGTTGTATGAGCGTTGTGCTATCTATCTCTGCCTCCCCATCTCCGCCAAACCCTTCACTCTCGAAGCCTGAATACTTACAAATACTGTTCCCCTGACACTGGGCAAGTCGTATAACGACCTCACTAGACCTCATCCCGAATGGTAGCTTATGTGAACACAGTCTTCAGTTGTCATAATTTGAGGTTGAAAAATGAAGGGGCCTGTCATGATCCTTACGCAACTATTGTTTCAATCTTTCCGAAGGCCCTATTCCGGTCATATGGGCCCCTACAGAGGATCCTATAAACCACTACTGGATAAAATCCAGTCCCCTTCTTTTTCCCAGTTTCTTCTCCAGCTGAACCCTCAGAACTCCAAGTATTGAGGCCCCTAAACACACTAGACCTTAAGCCCTTAAACCCTGAACCCCAGATCCTGACTCATCTGAGGTTTAGCACGGCCAATGTGGGCCGCACCCTGCGCTAGCAGAGCGCGTTGATGTACGAGGCGTTCAGGGTTTTGTGCCGTGCGCACCCCAAGGCTTGGCAATTCCAGTAATCAAGGAGTATACTCTGACCTACTCTGACCCGTATGAAATTTTCCAATATCATCTAATTAAGGTACATCAGGATACCCCTAAATGTGCTAACTTTCTTGCTTCGGTTCAAGGCATACCTAGACTAACTTAGACCCTCAGAAAAGGAAAGATACACAAATCTTACATACAAACCCCATTTTGGGGGGATACATGGGTTACTCTAAGTTGGTCCCCTACATTCTATTCTTCTGACCCCCCGCATATGAGCCCAGATTCAATCTGATTTTCCATTTTCTTCATTATTGGGTTGAGATCCCAAATCCCAAACGCCGACATATCCCTGTACATCCCCTATAGCCTCTTTAAGGTATACTCTAATCCCTAAATCCTAAACCCTAAATCCTAAACACTACGTCCTAAACCCTAAACCCAGTAAAGGGGCTTGGCTTGGAAGCTAGGGACTTTCAGCCCTTGGCGGCCTGGGCTTGCCATTCCTCAGTCCACAGCCACAACGACACCTTCTACCAGGAAGTATGCCTACCTTAGAACCCAAAAGACCTTCAGTTTTAAGACCCTATAGTATAATTCACCTTAAACCCTAAACCCTAAACCCTATGGAATCCTAAAACTGAAGGTCTTTGGGGTCTAAGGTAGGGCCTGGGGTTTCTAGAGTTTTATGCGGTTTCGGGTTTATAGGGTTTATGGTGTAGGGTTAAAGGGTTTTGGGGGTGTTATACGGTTTAGGGTTTCTAGGGCTTATGGTGTAGGGTTTAATTATAGGGTTCAGGGTTTATAGGGTTTAGGGTTTAGGGTTACGGACCCTAAAAGTAGGTAAGATAGCAGCCCAACACCCCAAATATAACCAAAAGCACATTTTTTCCACATACTTTTGGGGTTCAGGTAGGGATAGTATTGTAGTGAGGTATTTGGAGGTGCAGGCTGTCTGCCAACCTTCTACCGCTCATCGGGGTGCCTTATAGGGATCATCAAATCCAAGCCTAAGATATGATAATTCTATATTCAAAGACGCCGGCGAAGTGTTTTTGTGGGTTTAGTGCTTAGTTTTTTTTTTTTTCCTGGCCCCTAGCTCCGTAGGCGTCCAGGTACCCTATCCCAAGGCTCTTGGGACCGTCCTAGGCCTTCTAGGAGCATGCCTGGCCTTTGGGGGCTAGTTTAGGAGATCATTACCTGAACCCCAAAAGTATGTAAAATTAATAGCCCTAAACCCACGATGACAGCCATAAAGGCCATGATTTTGCATACTTTTGGGGTCCAGGTAGACCCTAAACCCTAAACCGCGTCGATATTTGGATGGATATCAGGGCTTCAGGTGCAGGTACCAAATTCTATCATCGGAATGGTTTGGGCTCGTAAAACCTCAGGAGTTGTGTACTTGTACTGTAGAGCTTGCTAGACGTGACAAAGAGCAGCCGTAATCTGAAACTAGCCGGGAAGGATTTGGGGTTTAGGGGTTTATGGTTGAGGGTTTAGGGTTTTTAGGGTTTTATGGCTTAGGGTTTAGGAGCAACTCCCATCTTTTCAGCGTCGGCGTCTTCCCTCGATTATCCCTAAGTCCGAAGGGGGAAGCCGCAAAACATCCTGAAGATTGCCGTGCATCTCTTGGTTTCCCGGGTATTTGAGAAGCCTACACTCTAAGCCTGGAGTGCCTTAGGTTGAGGATTCATAGCCCCCAGCAAGCCTATAATACCCCCCAAACCTTTTGCCAGGCCTTTGCCCTCTGTGTGCGTAGCTGAGTATGTCAGTTGAACATGGCCTTATATTTGGAGGGGCATGAGGTTACTCTCGCTACCCCCGAGAAGTGATTGGGCCCCATCAAAATCCTCGCCTCTGTGGGAGCACGTCAGGACGCGTACTCAAATTGATCGGCGGACGTGGGTTGAGCGAACAGCAGTGTAGACTCCAAGAAATCCGTGACGAAGGAGCATGCCCGAAATCCGCATAGGAAATCAGACATGCTCCAGAACCCTGGTAAAGTTCAATGTCACAGTATCAGTAGCTAAAGAGTGCAGCGGTGACATTGGCATCAGATCGGCAAGGGTCGTTCATGGTTTGCCCATCCTGGTACCACTAGTATTGTTGAACCCTAACTAGAACTTAGAACACTTTGCAGAGTCTCTGCCCTCTCTATAGTCTAGTAATTTCCATGTTCTTTTCCATTATCCCTATAAACGCCCCTTAACATAACCCCAATATAGATCCTACATAACCCATGTCTCTGCCCTCTCATTGCAGGGCCTTTGTACACCAAACCGGATCTAATGGATTCTGGAGTCTCCTCCGAACCCAATGAAGGGACTTGCCGGCTCATTCTGAAAGACTGAGTTGCAAATCTAACATATGCAGACCTAATCATTCAGGAAGGTACTGGTGATGGAGAAAGCCTACGTAAAGCCTACATGTTTTAGGGTTATAGTATACATTAGATCATGCAGCGGTCAGTCCATCACCAACATCTGCTTTTTCCTGCAAAAGGTATCACGCGACATATCAACATCAGTGCACCACAAGCACAACGGGATTGGTGTGTAGACGTTATCCTGTCTTCGAGGTTTCTGAAGTCCAGCGTGCAAGTCCCAGCCAATGACCTAGTGCGAATTCAATGGACATCTTAGCTTGCGCATCAAAGGCATGGATGCGGAAGGGAGTTTCCGAAATTTCCTGGAAGTAGTGTGCACTAGTACTGTAGTAGCATGAAGAGCAGGTAAGATGTTCACCTTCCAACCTTGATATGACTTTACCTCCAAACCTCATTCCAGTTCCCCAAGGGTCCAAGGACCCAAATAGTAAGGCGTTTGGGCCCAAATACTATAATGTTAATGGTACTTGGGCCCTAAAACCCAATTATTTGGGTCCTATACCCCTATATAGTCCCCTAGTATCCTTATACAGTCCCCCTATAACCCCTGTAAAGGGGCCCTATT